>APFE030935108.1:0-34016 GCA_000404065.3 Pinus taeda | reverse complement strand
ATATTAAGAGGAGTGAAATGATAATTTGGATGGATAATGATTATGACTATGATGATTAATGCCCATTAAGGCTTATATAGTCTATCTTTAAGAAGGTAATAGATTAAATATGATTCTTTAACATTTTATTTATATGTGCAAAAACAAGTGAGAGAAGGTTTCCAAATCACCATATTTGTTATGAGTTAAAATGTTAAGAAAATTTCTAAAGGAAAATAACTCTAGTGGTAGCTAGCGGGTTTAATTCCCCCTCCACCTGAGTTCTAGTATTTGAAGACATGTTAGACTATGTAGAAAAAAATTGAACAAGTTGAATGCGTAACTAGTAATCCTATAAGCCTGAATGGGATTGAATATGAGTATAAGGTGTAAAATCAAAGAGAAAGCGTTTTAATGTGATTATAAGATGGACAATCTAAGAGAAAGTGAATTTTACTGTAAGATGGACAATCTAAGAGAAAGTTTTTTAATGCAAGTACAATATTCAACCCTCTTAGGCTTGGTGAATAACTCTTTCATGTGAGTATAAGATGGAAAATATAAGAGAAATTTTATTCATCTTCAACCCTCCTATTATTGGTGACAAAATATTTCATCCTAAGGTGTTTTTAGAATTCACCAATACCTACACAAGTGACAAACTCTTTCATCCCACGGTGTTTTGAGAATTCACCAATGCCGAATTTCACTATGAAGCTCATGATAATTGGTTATATTATTGGAAATGTTCATTTTCATCTTAACACTAGTCAAGATAGAGAGATACTTTTGGTTTTCCAAATTGGGGTTGATCACCTCCTTATAATATTGCACTTTCTTTTTTTCCCTCCAACTCTTTATTTTCCCACAATTTTTCTTTAAATTTGGAAGAAATTGTTTCCCTGATTGGGTTTGATCATCTCCTTATAATATTTCACTTTCATATTTTCCCTCTAACTCTTAATTTTCCCACATTTTGTCTTTAAATTTGGAAGCATCATTTTTTTTTTTTATCTAAATTCTACAAGATAATCTCCTCTTCATTCTCCAATGGTCTAGCCAAGACTCGGCACCCTTATGCCACCATCACTTCAATCAAAGGTGGCTCAAGTTTTGGCTAAAGCTACAAGAAATTTTGGGAAACCCATTTGCATTCATATTGTATAACTTCTTCTTATATATAAAATACCTACTGATTAGAAAAACATATTGAAACAAAATTAAAAGAGGAAAATAATTTATTTATAAGGTGAATGAGTACCTTTTTATTTATATCTTGTGATACCTTTTAACTTTGTAATGTTGTTTTAAGATTTTCCAATGATTATGATTTATATGTTTTCATGATACATTTGGTAAAGTATAATTGATAATGTTTTTGTGTTTTATTTTGATTTTCATTTAACTAATAATATTTTTAAATGAGATTAATTTTCTTTCTATTTTTATTTAATTGGTAATGTCTCTATATGTTATTTGTTAAGATATAATTTAGTGTAATGGTTTTAAAAACATTTTAAAGTTATAGAATTGCATATTCCACGATTCGGAAGAATGATTAAAATGAATTGAAATATTCTATAACAAGTTCAAAAAAGTAAGACAAGCAACAAGTTGATATGTAAGAAGTTATTGTGTTCATATGAAATTTTTGGGAACACTTTTACATTAATCTTTATTGTGATTTATATTTTTGTATCAATATTAATTTTACTGAATTGTGGACTAAGTTATGATGAGGATAATTTAGTTAATATTGATAAATATGTATAATCATTCAAAAAATAAAAGTAATTTGAAATTATGAATTCAAGAATATGAGTAACTTTATGTGAATATAAAGGTTTATTGTGACATTTTAGACACAATGAGGTTTATATAGTTAACTAAGGGAGGATAAAGGAATTTGGAACCTTACTTAGTGTCGAGCGATAAAAAGGTTTCTTTTCAACTCCTAATTATCTTCACATTAATTGTCAACCCAGGGACAACTTTTTATTTCAAGAGTGTACTCAGTCTGAGGCGGTTATTTACTCAAGAATAATGTTTTGCAGTATAGTGCTTAAAAGTAAATGGATTCTTGAAAAGAAATCTAACTACAACAACATAAACTCAAATGCTCTGAAATCCAACTATTCACTCAGCAAACATCAATCGAGGATACAGTAGAAATAACTCATTCCTCTAGAGATTGATACAATTGAAATCAAACTTGAACAAAACAATTAATCTGAGAACGAGGAAGCAGTAACAAATGTTCTCTACAGTTGATAGCCCTGCTTTAAAACAATTAAAAGGAAATAGAAATTGAACTAAAGCTACTACTGAAAGTAAATTAGGAAAAATCTTTAAAAGCAAACTCTTGCAATTAACCAATAGAAATGAACAACAAACTGTAATTAAAGGAATCGAATAACCAACAATCTATAATGAATATCAAAGTTTGAAATGAACGGCAAACCTTTACGTTTGAAATGAACAGCATAACAATAGACGTTGAGAAGGATAATAATCTCTGTTATGATGGAAAAGAACAGCCATGTGATTCAATCTCAACTTGTGCAATAAAACAATTTCATAAAATATTATAAAATCTCACTGCAAAAACTTGAAACGGTAAGACAATACGATTAAAAGAAATAAGAATTAAATCAAACCATCACACGACGGAAATTGGAAAGATATAATACACAGCAACAGTGTAATCCACCAGAGGTTGGGCCCTTAGCCGCCAGTGGATACTACTGAGCTACTTCAGACGAGAAGAATGAACAACAACTCCCAAATCATATATTAGTCATTAAACTGTGAAATCATTACAACAGCTGAAGCTTTGAAGATTACAATGGTAATGCAACAATCTATTTTTCCTCCTAACCTATCATGAATCCTTACTTCTGAATCTCTAATTCAAATCATAATTATGAATCTATCCCTGAATTCATCATTCCCCTTCTCTAATCTCTGTTCTGATTTAAATACACAGAGAGCATAGAGCGGTTACAACTGTGATGATTACAATATGATCATTATTACAAAATTGGATTGTTTCCAACCAATTGATCAACAAGAAAATATATTTCTATTCATCTTTCAATGAGAGTAAGGCGAATTTGGCTTTGCAGCTGAGATTTGGAAAACGGCCACACAACAAATATGAGAGAATCATGCTCAAAGAAGCTTACATTTATCTCAATACAAGTTAAATTTGGGTAAATTGTTCTACATTAAAGTTAATTTGGTCCATTCTAGAAAAAACCCATGTTCCGGTTTTTCCATATTCTTCTTCATTTGCCCATAATCTCAACCACAAAACTGTCACTTCTTATTCCAACGAATTTCTGAGTTGAAATATTTAATGATCAAATCTTCAATATGGAAATTGTATTAGAGGCTAAAAATGGTGAATAATGTTACAACCAATTTATTAAAACTATCATTGATAAAATCATGCATAATCATCAATTTATTAGAAATAAAGGAGAATAAATAATATTCATCCATAAGAGCATAAAGCATTATAAAATGGATTTATATAATAAATTATAATAAATGACATAATAAAGAAGAGTAAAAATGGATAAAATAAGTGTTTAAAAAATGGACGTATTCACGGCCCAACATACCCCCACACTGAATATATTGCATGTCGTCATGCAACAAAAAATTGAATATATTGCATGTCCTCATGCAACCCAAAGACAAGACCCATGTGTTAACCAAGCAATAAAAAAATTTGTTCATCTCAGCGCATGAAATGGATAGAACAAATGAATTCTTGCTTAATTAATGAATATTAAATTTTAACAATCTTGATAAAGGCATAACAATGAAGTTGCAACAAAATATGATATAAGTGACAACAACCTTCATTAACCATTTTCCCAAAAACTACAAACCAGATTTTGTTGAAATTGTGCAAGTATATTTCAACTATATTAATGCTTCTATGATCCAAAAATCAGATCGTTTTGATGCACAGATCATGAGATATAAACAAAATGGTTGTAGGTGATAGTACATGAGTTCCGAAATTTTATGAACCAATATAAGTTGAAATTGTCTGGGTTTGTGTATTTTAATGGTACATCTGTGTTATCCAAAAATGACAAGAATTGAGTTCATGGTTTCAAAAAATATGTGGAAATCAATTTCTGCACTAAAATTTTATGCTTTAAATGAGAAAGAAAGTAGAAAACATCCATCACGCGTAGCAATTCCTCCCCCTCTCTGAAGAATTAGCATGCCTCATGCAATGCTAGAAAACAAATTGAGGTGGTTGCTACCATCTATTGAATTCTATGCTTGGTGTAAAACAACATGGAACAAGGAAGGTGTTGAGGATGAATAAGAATATCAATGGATGATAAAGAATATGAATGACATAGTCATAAGAAAGAAATGAATGAAAGCAACACTCCCCCAAAACTGAAAGAGGATATGCCACTGAAAAATGTGAAGTGGTAAAGATGTGGAATGAAGGATGATAAATAATGCTCAAAATGGATTTTCATTAAATTCTCCTAAATTCGTAATAAATCAGAAAATTATACTATTTACCTCAAGTTTTACCTCCATAATGACATATATGGACTAGCATTTGTTGAAGCTGATGTAGACAAAGTTGGTGCTGAAAGTGATACAAAAGGTGGAATCCAGGCAAGCACATCATGTCTGAACAATTGTGCATGTTCGCGAGTTGCTCAAGCCTCTTCTGTGAGTTGCAATAGTGTGGTCATGCTGCGAATATAATTTCCCTCCATACTTGTTGTTTTCTTGTAAACAAATCACTATTTTGCATATAATGTTCTTGAATCCATAGTGTTAGTTTTGAATAGCAATAGATTAAGATGCATGCAAAAATTTCAATCAGAATTTTTTTTTGTATACATGCAATACTAATATTTTATCAAATCAACAAGTGATGGCAGAGTGCTGTAATTATATCGCATGCAATCCCATAATGCATACATTCCCCCCTCCAATTGGAAAATGAATTCCATGACCATAAAGCATATGAAAGGTGTTGTCGTGACGGAAAGGCAATGGAATGAACAATATATAAAAAAATGAAGCAAAGTACACATATCAATGATAGGATGACGAGAGTTATGGTTATAATGAGAGGAGAGTGTGTAAATATAGTTATGAATAAAAGATAGGATGCTTTGGATTGATGATAAGTTATGCGAAAAAGAAAAAAGGACAACAATATGTCAAAAAGATGCTTTACTGACGGTATTCTAGCTGAAAAATGATGTGATTAATTAGAAAATAATTTCTCATGCATAAATGTTCAAAACAGAGAAAATTAAGGAAATAATTTCTCTGATAAAAAGAAAAAGTAAAGAAAATAGTATTATAGTAATAATTGACGATAAGATATAACTTCAATACCAAAAGCAGAGCCTCTACTGCCAGCAGACATCTAGCCTCGGCAGGGTTGCCTTTTAAGCCATACGAGTCAGGATCCTCAATTTATAAATGGAGAGTTCCAGTGTTGTTCTACATAAGAGATCAGTGTGCTCGCGTGGTAACTAGATAACCACACTGCCATTCACTGGGATGTAGCAAAAGTGATCAGGCCGGCTTGTGATGAAACCTCCTGTTCCAAGGATAATTTGGCTATTCAATGGATCATAACCTTGGTGTGGTGGCCATAATGGGAATGTCACTTTGTTATAGCCTTATGAACATGGTAGGCCGGCTCGTAATGAGACCTCCTATCCTCCATCTGCAAACAAAATTTTGTTGTTATTACATATTTTTATGATAAAAGAGGGAGGCTCAGTACTCCTTAAGAGTAAGGAAGGTGGAAGAAGTTGAACATGTCAATAGAAAAAAATATACCCATAATCTCATTTATTACCGACAAAGAAGATTATAACCAGGAAGGGTGGAACCAGCATGGTATTAAGATGATCAACCAATATCATGTACAACAGAAAACAATGCAGTAAAGTAGTATATAAATAATTGTGTCCCTTTTGAAAATAAGCTATCATCAAGGAGCTGTCATGTTAAAGATCATAACATGAATGATATTAACTCGCTTCAATAGAATCCATAATTCTTGTCCTCATAAAAGTAGTGTACTTCATGCCATGAAAGGGAATCAGTAAAATGTGGTTGAGATGAACTAGGAATAATTCCACAAGAGGAAGGAAGAATTGCTCTCAAAAATACTCCCAAACTGTTGTTTCTTTGAAGGAACAACAAAAACACTCAAAAAATGTTGTTCTTTGTAGGGAACAACAAAGGAAATGCACACCAAAAAACAAAAATACACACGAAAAAGTGTTGTTTCGTGTAGGGAAAAGCGAAAAAATGCATGTGAAAAAGTTTTGTTCCCTAAGAGAAACAACAAGAAATGCGAAAATGATGTTCCTTTGAAAAGGAACAGCAAAAATGTGAAAGTGTTGTTCCTTTTTTGAAAAGGAACAACAAAGTGCAGAAGTGTTATTCCTTTTAAAAAAGAACAACAAAAACGTGAAAGTGCAGAAGTGTTGTTCCATTTGAAAAGGAACAACAAAACGTGAAAGTGCAGAAGTGTTGTTCCATTCGAAAAGGAACAACAAAAAGTGAAAGTGCAAAAGTGTTGTTCCATTCGAAAAGGAACAACAAAATGTGAAAGTGCAGAAGTGTTGTTCCATTCGAAAAGGAACAACAAAATGTGAAAGTACAGAAGTGTTGTTCCATTCGAAAAGGAACAGCAAAACGTGAAAAAGGAACAGCAAAATGAACCATGGAAAAGGAACAACAAAATGAACTGTGGGAAAGGAACAATAAAATGAACCGTGGGAAAGGAACAACAAAATGAACCATGAGAAAAGAACAACAAAATGAACCGTGGAAAAGGAACAACAAAATGAACTGTGGAAAAGGAACAACTAACATAAAAGTTGTTGTTCTTTTGAAGAAGGAACAACAAAATGAAAATGTTGTCCCTTTGGAAAAGGAACAACATAAACGACAAAAGTGCACACAAATGTTGTCCCTTCAAAAAAGGAACAGCAAAATGCACAAGCATAAAATGCAAGCATGCAAAGAATGAATTAGTTGTTCACTGTATTGATGATGAGGATGGGTTATAGTTTGAATGAAACAACACCTGAAACAAAAAATATAAGAGAAATCAGAAAGGAAACAACATTTTATTTAAAAAACAGTATGTAAATAAATAAATTAAGTTACAACAGCTATGATATTATGTAAAAAAAATGATCTCTTTGAAAAATGTTTTGGCAGCAGTGACAAGACATGAATCTTCAAATGGAAATCAATTCTTAATTTCTTCTATTATGAATCCATTGGGTAATGAGTTGGATGGAATTCCTTTGTTTCATTAAAATTTCTTTCAAGAATCACTCGTCCATAAATTGACCTTCTTTTTCTCCTAGGACCTGCAAACAACAAGTGTCTACCTGCAATAAAACATTAAATCATGGAGAAGGAGAGGTGATCGGGCTCCCCTAATCCAAGAATAATGCAAAAAAATGATAATTAGTTACTCTGTATATCAAATCCATTGAGAAAATAACAAAGTAAAATTTATTTGTCACATGCGGGAGAGCAGTGGCCAATCATGCTAACCTGCAATGTTTTAAACACAACTTCTTTGTTTTTCATCCAAATTGAGTGATTCTAAAGCCAAATGAGAGAAAATTCAAAGGTGTATCTGCAATAGAAACAGGTTTTAAAAATTCAATGATATGATATGCCAATTTTAGTTAGAATCACGTGCAAAACAGAGTCATTTTCGATTACCCAGCTTAGACCAACAGTTGATATTTCAGGCATAAAGTTTTAGTTTGATGTCAGATTCGAATGATTCAAATTGGAAATGAAATTAGATTCATTTATTTATCTCCAATAGAAAAAGGTTTTGAAGAAAAGAATAATTGATAGATAAAATACTGTAAGGAACAACTTGAAAAATAGAGTTTTAAGAGTGCTGATTTACGATAGACAGTCAGTAGTTTGATCATAACTTCCCCATACGATATCAAAAATAAGTGATTAAAATTTCCTTGTAAACTAGATTCATAGGGGAATTTATCATAGAAACATGTTTTAAAAATTTAGACATTTAGGCCTCCAAAAACCGACTATCCCAACTGTGTTCCTGAGCTGCCCGCTAGACACCCTGTCAATGTTTTGGTTCTAACTTTTTCGTTTCAAATCCAAATTGAGTGATTAAAATTGGGTTAGAAAGTAGACATCAAGGGATACTTAGGATAGAAACATTTTTTAAAAATGTTCCCTTTTGGTCCCTCAAAACATGACTGTCCTGACTATGTTTCTAGAAATTTTATCAAGCTCGCAAGCAAAAAAAATATGATATTCAAGCATTTTTTCAAATTGGTGATAAAAGTGAATATAAGTGTTTTTAGAACTATTATTTCCATTATAATTCATCTACATACACAAATGAATTTCTTTTTATCACCGATGTTGATTTCGACAACGTGTTGCAACAAAAAAACAACTATTTTTACAAAAAAAAAAAAAATGTGTTTGTTTTATTTATTTATTTATTTTATTTTCTTCACTATCCTACTCTTCTTTGAGAATCTAATATGTTTATGTATAAGAGTATTTCCAGTGGAACCATTTTAGAAATAAGGCCTCTAGTATGTACATACCCAAATTTGAAAAATGCATCTTCATAAAAATTAGGGTATGAGAAGCCAACTTCCCTTGAAAAGATGGTGTCAAAAATTGTTGAAGTATGGAGTGATGCTGCAAACAAATGATGGAGTGAAACCAATATTTAATATATTCTTTACTTTCTTGATTTCCCATAGCCATCATACCATGAAGTTCTTGAGCTTTTAAAATGACTGGTTGATGCATACTGAAAGAAACCTCATTTTTTCCCATAACTTCTACAATTTTTGAATTTGAAACATTCTGAATCTCATTGTAAGTTTTCTCTAATGGCGCATTGAGATAGAATGGGTGGGAAGGTTGGGTAAATTTTTCAATTCAACATTGTAAGCATTTTGTACTAGTTTATTGTGGTGAGGGTGTGGAATTAGTTGAGCAGGAAATTGTGTATGGAATGGAGCATTTTGATGATGTGGTTGATTGGGTTGTGTGGATGGTTTTGATGGGCAAGCAAGATGTTGTGGAAGAGCTGGTGAAGAATATGGAGAATGTGTTTGTGCTACAAGATGAGGGAAAGTAGTCATGCAATCATGAGATGAACCATGCCAAACTTGAGATTTGTGGGGGTTATATTGAGATGGACATGGCTGCCCTAACACATGCGTATTCCATAATGGATTATGCAAGTAAGAGAATGGAGAAGAAGTGTTTTGAACCATACCTGTAGGCCACGATTTCCATGGTTTTGACCTTGTTGTAGCTTCCTCATCTCTTTGATATGCTACTTCCATCCTAGATAAGGAAGAGTGAGTATCTATGGGATGCTCCTTCCGGTCATGAGGGAAAAACACTTCATCAAATTCTTCATTTTTATGAACTTGCAAAGCATCCAATTTTTCATTTAGAGATATAATAAAATCAACTTTAAAATTTTCAAATATAGCATTGATTTCAACTCTTATGTCTCCTATTCTTGTGGCAGATTTGGAAAAAAAAGAACAAACATCTCTAGAATTCTTACCAGCCTTGGATATTCCTCTTGAATACCTTATGCACAATTCACAAACATCATCATATGATAACTGAAAAACATCACCTTTTCCTATCATATTTAAGAGTTTTAAAAATTCATCTTTGATTCCTTTGAGTAAGAGTGTTTTTAAGATCTCTTTTTCCAAATGCTTATATTTTGATTTTTGAAGGTTGTATTGAAATCGATCCACATATTCCTCCAAGCTTTCATCTTCCCCTTGTATCATATAAAAAATATATTCATTGCATTTGCAATAGTCTTGGTACTTCTTCAAGAATATGTTTTTCATGTCCTCCCATGTTTGGATGCAGTTCCCACCTAGGCTCATGAACTATTGGAGAGCTGCTCCTTTTAGAGTAAGAGGAAACACTTTCAGCCTTTGATCATTAGTGTAATAATCATATCCTCTACAAAGTATTTCAAACTCAAATAAAAATGTATCTGGATCTTCATTTGCAAAACCATGAAAATTTGGTAGAGAAGATGGGGGAATTATGTGCATTTGTGTCACTCCTCCTAGATCTTTGATAGGAAATTCAAAAGTAGAAATGTGAGCCCTTTCTTACCATAGTAGAAGATGTTCTTCATGTGTTTCTTTGAGGCTCCTTCTTCAAATGTTCCTGTCAATTGGTTAGTGAAATGGGTGGTGCTTACATCACCACTTGAGTGAAATCATGAGTTCTGTTTTTCAAAATTTCTATTTTTTCTTTTGTTTTTAGTCATTCACACAAAAACGCGAACATTTATTTCTACTTGAAGAATTTTTTTTAACAATTCTGCTAGAAAGCGGGTGGGGGAGCAGGGCTTCTACATGCTATGTATGTAGGTCTTCCATTTTTAATACCCAATTCTCTCCTAGCAGGCACTCATCATATGCACACTACTCCTTAGAAATGGCTACACTCTCCCCGAAAACGGTGCTAAAATGTCGAGCGATAAAAATTAACTCCTAATTATCTTCATATTATTTTTCAACCCAGGGACGACTTTTTATTTCAAGAGTGTACTCAGTCTGAGGCAGCGATTTACTCAAGAGTAATGTTTTGCAGTATAATGCTTAAAAGTAAATGGATGCTTGAAAAGAAATCTAACTACAACAACATAAACTCAAATGCTCTGAAATCCAACTATTCACTCAGCGAACATCAATCGAGGATACAGTAGAAATAACTCATTCCTCTAGAGATTGATACAATTGAAATCAAACTAGAACAAGACAATCAATTTGAGAACGAGGAAGCAGTAACTAATGTTCTCTACAGTTGACAACCCTCCTTTAAAACAATTAAAAGGAAATAGAAATTGAACTAAAGCTGCTATTGAAAGTAAATTAGGAAAACTCTTTAAAAGCAAACTCTTGCAATTAACCAACCGAAATGAACAACAAAGTAAATGGATAACAAACTGTAATTAAAGGAATCAAATAACCAACAATCTATAATGAATATCAAAGTCTGAAATGAACAATGAAGCTTTAGATTTGAAATGAACAACATAACAATAGACATTGAGAAGGATAATAATCTCTGTTATGATGGAAAAGAACAACCATTCGATTCAATCTCAACTTGTGTAATAAAATAATTTCATAAAATATTATAACAGCTCACTGCAAAAACATGAAACTGTAAGACAATAGGATTCAAAGAAATAAGAATTAAATCAAACCATGACACAGTGGAAATTGGAAAGATATAATACACAACAGCAGCATAATCCACCAGAGGCTCGGCCCTTAGCCGCCAACGGATGCTGCTGGGCAACTTCAGGCGAGAAGAATGAACAGCAACTCCCAAATCATATATTAATCATTAAATTGTGAAATCATTACAGCAGCTGAAGCTTTGAAGATTACAATGGTAATGCAACAATCCATTTTTCCTCCTATCCTATCATGAATCTTTAATTCTGAATCTCTAATTCAAATCATAATTATGAATCTATCCCTGAATTCATCATTCCCCTTCTCTGATATCTGTTTTGATTTAAATACACAGAGAGCAGAGAGCGGTTACAATTGTGATGATTACAATATGATCATTATTACAAAATTGGATTGTTTCCAACCAATTGATCAACAAGAAAATATATTTCCATTCATCTTTCAACAAGAGCAAGGCAAATTTGGCTTTGCAGTTGAGATTTGGAAAATGGCCACACAGCAAATCTGAGAGAATCATGCTCAAAGAACCCTATGTTTCTCCCAATACAAGCCGAATTTGGGAAAAACTTTCTTTAATAAAGTTAATATGGTCCGTTTTAGACAAAACCCATGTTCCGGATTTTCCAGATTCTTCTTCATTTGCCCATAATCTCAACCACAAAACTGTCACTTCTTATTCCAACGAATTTCTAAGTTGGAATATTTAATGACCAAATCTTCAATCTAGAAATTGTATTGGAGGCTAAAAATGGTGAATAATCTTACAACCATTTTATTAAAACTATCATTGATAAAATCATACATAATCATCAATTTATTAGAAATAAAGGAGAATAGATAATATTCATCCATAAGAGCATAAATTATTATAAAATGGATTTATATAATAAATTATAATAAATGACATAATAAAGAAGAGTAAAAATGGATAAAATAAGTGTTTAAAAAGTGGACGTATTCACGGCCCAACACTTAGTGCTTCAAGGGAAATGGAATATAAATACGACCAATAAATAGTTGTAGTGTGCAGGAAAATAAATTTTAGTAATTATTTGTCTTTTATACTAGTCCTCATAATAGAATATTCTGATACTATTAATGAGTGTAACAACTTGGAAATCATGGCCAATATTAACAACTATATTCTAACAATTATATTCTTATATGAAAATATTATTTATTTAGTCATATTTAATTGTTATATTATAACAACTAAATTTTTTCTCTCCATCTATTTAACAAGATATGGTTCTTCATCTTGTTCTAGCGATGAACCACACTGGATGGTTCGAAACATGTCAATGAAAATTTGATGATGTGATTTTTACCGAAAGTTTTCTTACTTTTCATGATCATTGTAGAGTTTGAAAATGAAATTCCATTTGATATGAATGATGGCTTCAAATGGTGTGCATGTGGACCCATTCAAGATACAAGTTATTTGAGATTGGCCAGCCCTAAACACTCTAACAGAGCTTTGCAATTTTCTTGGTCTCGTGTTGGTATTCTCTCATATTACTTGGCCTTTGAGTCAAGTCACCAAGGGCAGCTTGGATGATGGCACTGAGGAGGTAGTCTGAAAAGGGTTAGGTTATGCTAGAGCTGATGGAAACATGAGGATTCCCTACTCACCCCACCAACCTGCTAGCTATCGATGTGTGCTCCCTTCTCTGGTTGCATCACCCGCGGTGGTTGCTGGCATCCATTGCTCGTTGATCTCTCTGTAACAGCACAGTTACCATATCCTCCCAATTTCGCTGTGTCTCCAACTGATTTCTGATACCCTACCTGTGGCGACGGTTACAATGGTCCTGGAGGCAGCTAATGGAGAGCACATTGGAACAGTTATGGAACTTGACCTAGTAGACTACTCGGAAGACCTGTTGGAGAATGTCAATATCTAGAAAACCCCTCGCTCTACTACGGACGACATCCTTCCTTTCTGATGTGACTTGTTGGATACCATTAAGGCCTTCCTTCCATTTCTGGACCTTCCTGCTCCACTCTCACTTTCTCAAAGCCTCCTCCAATCTGGCCATTTCCCCCCTCGCTGTCGTAGTCCCTTTTGCCTTCCATTTTTGTCTCTACCTACCTACACACAAACTCTAAGGTGGCTAACTCTCAAACCCCCCTCTCATCTCACCCTAGTGAATCCTCATCCAACCCCGTGAGAGCTCAGATTCCGACCCAGGAAATTCCTCAATGTTGTGGAGGTAAATCCTCTCTATGGACAGAGGTGATCCCTACTAGCCCAGATGGGGTCTAGCAACAATCAAACAATGCTAACACGCAGGTTCCTAATTGCAAATCAAAGACCGATGATGAGGGCCTGCCTGGATTCCAACGCTAGTACTTGTAGAAGAGTCGTCGTTCTCGTTCCTTTGCTTCGGCTGGTCACAATCCCCACAATCCTCATGGACAGATACCTGCACATGCAAAGAACGACACAAATACAAGAATAAAATCCAATAGATGCAATTATATATCAGTCAAAAAGGATATAACTCAATCATCATTACAAAGATAATAAGAGTGTAACCATAATGATAGTTGTCTATTATTATTGATAAACAAAGAAGAATACAACCATAGTTTTGACGTCAAATCCTCCTTTGGCTGGGTTATTAGCAGCACATGCCTTGCAAAGCTCGTTAGGAATGGGGAACAAGCCTCTCTCTCCTTGGTTACTTGGACAAGAATCTCCTCACTTTAGATTTAGCCTTATGGGAATGAAGAAGGCTTCTTGTAGCATGAGCTTAGCAATTCTCAGACTTTGGGACTTAAATTTGGACTTGGGAACTAACCTGTCAAAGGCAAATGACAAGCCCTTATAGATAGAGGAGAAGGATTAGGAATTCAAAATATTCATGGGGACTGAGAAGCTTCCATGAGAGGTGGAGAACTACTTCTTCTATGGAGATTCGAGCAACTGAACCAAATCAAGATGGAATCAGTTCATGAATAGGTTAGGAAGAACCTTCGTAAGTTGGTTTGTTAAAAACTTTACCCAACTGGGTTGGCGTGAGTGCGACTCTGAGACAGAGCGCCAGCTGGCACGCCCTCTTTGGAGGATTTCCCCCATTGGCGCGAGTGATACACAGTGGAACTGCGCCAATGGAAAAAGGGTTATTTTTATGGGTATTTTGCAGAAGGTGTCTTCAGGGCATATGAAGTTCATGTCTAGAGGAATACAATGCAAGTGTTTCTAGGTCATGTCAATTCTCACAGGTCCTGGAACGAGTCCTCCAAGGTGTGGGAGAAGGGGTAATAGGGATGGTGACAAATTACTGTGTAACACTCAAGTTTCAGTACTTGAGGCGCATCTATCTGGCAGCTACGTGGTGGTACCCCCTCTCTCGGAATCGATCCCAGCAGGAGCTCCCTTGCCCTGAAACCCCTGACCCAAACCCTAACTAGCCAGGAGATAATACATAAGAACTTGAAGTGCTGATGCAGAGGGGAAAGAAGAGAAATTTCTTCAAGGTCAGAATTAAGGATGTCATTCTCAGACTCAGGGAGGACATTCAGTGGGGTGACACCATGGACATAATAGACCGAGTTTTGGTAGGCAGAATTTATGGTCGTAGTTATATAGTGGCCAGGCTTAAGATATGGGCATCACAGGTTTGGGGACAACATTTGGCAGATCTCCCAACCGTTCAAACATTTGTTAGAGGATGGTTTGCTTTGCGTTTTTCCAGAGCTAAGCACACAAACTGGGTCCTGTCATCTTTCTGGCATTTCAAGCATGCACTAGTTCTCTTTCGGCAATGGAACCCCTTTTTTGACCTCGCAAAAGAATAGATAGGAGTCGGCCCTATATGGGTTTTCTTACCTGGACTGCCTCTGTAATTCTGGTCAGAAGATATCTTCCGTTGTATAGGCAACAAGTTGGCCACCTATCTAGATCATGACAGAACATACCTCACCTTAGGTATGATGGCATATGCCAGGATTCACGTTCACTTGGATACTCGGGGCAGTCTTCAGGAGCACATTACTTTACAGTGAAAATCCTTCTCCCGTAAGCAAACCTTAGACTACGAAGGTGTTCCCTTCCATTGCAGACGTTATCACAAGGTGGGACACCTATACAAAGACTGTCTACTGAATAAGAAGGAAAGGGCAGGAGACAGGGAGAAGGACATAATGAAGAACCAATATCAAGCTTAGAAAAGCCCCTCTGAGGGGGAAGAGGTTGAAATTCGGGCACAATCTGATGCATTACCTGTGCCCTCAAAAGAGACCAGAAAGAAGTGGGGAAAGACACCCATCGAAGCACCCTCTCCACCAATTACCAGAGCTAGGGTAGCTATTAAGGCAGCGTTCTCCATAGGTTTTTCAACTACAAACTCCTCCTCTATTTACTCTAGTGCATCTCTGTATGGCATTGAAACTTGTTATGAACAGGTCATTTCAGTTTAGTCTTCCTCTCACACCTTCATTCCCCCCAAGGCTGTGGAATTCCCTATCAAACCCCCCTCCCCCACCATCTCCTGCACTCAACCCTCTTTCCCTGAACATACTCGTCCAAATTTCCAATTACTTGATCCTCCCTCTCACTCCAACCCTCTTCCTTTAAGGTACCCCACTAGAGCTAGGTTTCGCTCGCAGTCCCTTGACTCTATGGGTATCAGACTCATCACCTCTCCTCCTCCTCTAAAATTGACTATAGGTACATCATCCTCCCTATCCAAATCCAAGGTACAAGAAAGGGAAGATATTTTTTCAAGCAAACAATAGGCCATTGATCAGGTACTTAGAGCAGTGAATACCCAGGAGGCTCCTCCACCATGAAACTCCTCTCCTTCAATTGTAGAGGGTTGGCTAGCCCTGCAAAAAAGTTAGCCATGAGGAGACTGTTCTTAGCAGAACTTTTTGACATTCTCTTTTTTTAAGAAACCATAGGTCAGGGGAGTATCATTACCCACCTCGTGGAAACCTAGCTACCTGGATGGACTTTCCATACCCTTGATGAATTAGGGAGGTCTTTGGGGGCTGGTGTTAGGAGTTAATAATCGATCTATTAGAATCTGTAATGTGTGAGGGATTTCGGGGCACATAGGAGTAGATATATACTCCTCTGAACTCGATATTGATCTCAGGATCATAAATATATATGGCCCTTGTCACAACATACGAGAGTTTTGGAGCAGATTCCTTGAATCTCACATTCTTCAAAAGGACAATCTCATCCTAGGGGGGATCTAAACTTCTCCATCGGTTATGAGAAATCATGGGGACAAAATTCCTAAAGGGATATCCTCTCATATTTTTTTGAGGCCAAACTGGAGGATCACAATCTCATATATATCCCCTCCCCAAAAATTTTTCCCACTTGGAGAAATAACAGATTAGGAGCTGAAAATATCTCTAGAAGACTTGATATATATCTCATTAAGGAGCATTTGTTAACCTTGGGCCTGGAAAGTAGGTAATGGGTGGGATCTGGAGGAATATCAAACCATAGGCCGATCTATATGGAAATCAGAGGAGGTATGAATAAGCCTAAAGGTTCTTTCAAATTTAATGCATCCTAGTTGACGGATGCTGAATACATCCACCTTGTCACAAATTACTAGAGAAATCATCCTCTAGCGGCAGAAAGGACTATATTAGAAGGTTTTGTAAAAAAACTTAAAGAACTCAAGAGCCTCTATAAGAAATGGGATCATAAGAAGAGGAAGAAGGAATAACATACTCTCAAACAATCTGAACAAGCCATAGAGAAGTATGAAAATGACCATGAAGGAATCCTCTCCTCCCCTAAGCACAAAGAGCAATTACTGGAGAAATCATCCCCTAGTGGCAGAAAGGACTATATTAGAAGGTTTTGAAAAAAACCTTAAAGAACTCAAGAGCTACTCTAAGAAATGGGCTCATAAGAAGAAGAAGAAGGAATACCATACTCTCAAACAATCTGAAGAAGCCATAGAGAAGTATGAAAATGACCATGAAGGAATCCTCTCCTCCCCTAAGCACAAAGAGCAATTAACCTCTCTGTTGGCCAAGAGAAACCAAATCCTAAAGAATAGAGAAGAGAGCTAGAGACTGAGAAGCAAAGCCATCTTGGTGAAGGAAGCAGATGAAAATACCAAGTTTTATCACAAATTTTCAAATGGGAGGAAAGCTATCAATACTATATGGTAGCTATCAGATGAGTATGGAGAACCTGTGAACACCTTCGCAAGGTTGGTAGCTATGGCCTCTGCCCACTTCTATAACATTTTTAAGTTGCCACAAAATACCACCCTGGGAGACATAATGAAGATAGACCAACTTTTTCCAAGGTTTGTAGACCAATATGAAAGAGGGGATTTGATTAAAGAGGTCTCCCTAAGGGATCTGGAGGACACTCTCAAATGCTTCAAGCCAGATAAAAGCCCTGGTCTGGGTGGCTGGATTGTGGAATTCTATCTCGCTTTTTTTGAGAGCCTGGGGGGGGGGGGGGCTATTACAAGTAATAGAGGAATTTAGAACCTCTGGTAGAATTTATGAGGCCTTCAACTCAAGCTTTATTTCCCTTATTCCCAAACTAGACAACCCAACATCTTTCAATGATTTTCAGCCCATATCCTTATGTAATTGTATGTACAAGATCATCTCCAACATTATAGCAAATCAAATTCGACCAATCTTATCCAACCATATCTCAGGTGAACAATTTGCATTCCTACAGAATAGGAAAATACATGAAGCGGTCAGAATGGCACAAGAGATTCTACATTTTATCTAGACCCATAATCTGAAGGGTATGGTCCTAAAATTTGACCTCTTGAAAGCCTTTGAAATATTCAACTGGCTATACCTTAGGATGCTCTTAACGCACTTGGGTTTCCCATTTGAATTCATAAGATGGATTATGAGTTGTATCACTAATGTATCATACAGTGTCTTGGTAAATGGTGTAGCCTCACCTTTCTTCCATTCCGAAAGAGGCCTCAAGCAAGGATGTCCTTTGTCATCATGGATCTTCTTACTCATCATGGAAGGTCTCAGTTTCTTTATAAAGGAAGAACATCGAAGAGGTAGGCTTAGGGGGATCCACATCACTGAAGGATGCACATTAACGCACCTGCTCTTTGTGGATGATGTGTTACTTTTCCTTAATGGGAGTGTAGGAGATGTGACTGCACTTCTCAATACATTCACTATATTCCTAGCATCCATTGGAATGATGGTTAATAATGGGAAATCCTCTATAATGACTATAGGATGCACTCCATACAAGGTCTAGTATGCCTTGAGAAGATTCCCCTATAACCTACTACATTTGGACGAGGGATTAAAATATCTGGGCTATAGATTAAACCTCAGGGTTATACGATTGCTGACTGGATCTGGCTCATAACCAAACTGGGGAAAGGCTAAACATATGGTATCTAAAATATTTATCAAGAGGAGGAAGACTGATACTCAAAAAATCACTGTTGGAAGCAACTCTAGTATATTGGATGTCTTTAGCATGGATTCCTAAAGGAATACTATCTAGAATAAAAAACCTATGTTGCAGGTTCTTGTAGAGAGGAAACCACCCAAAAGGATCTTTGCCTAGTCAAATTGGGACTCTTTGGCACTCCCAAAGAAGTGGGAAGGATGGGGTATAAAAAGACTAGACTCTTTTTCCACAGCCATGGCGGCCAAGCTAGGGTGGCAGCTAGTCACATCCTTTAGCCTGTGGATTGAAGTGGCCACATCTAAATACATAACTCCTTTAAATATTATGGACTGGATTCGACAACCTCAGTCGACACAAAATAGAAAATAGATCATATGGAAAGTTTTCCTCCAAGTTATGCCCCTTATCAGGGATGAACTCACATGGAGAATACAGTTAGGAGAAGATTTTAAGATAAGGATGGACCCCTGGATTAGTTGTGGGAATGCTCACAGACTCCCACAGGAACTCAGAAAATACCTCATCTCCAGAGGGATCACACACATTAACCATATAACAGATAATGGCCTCTCTACTTTTTTACAACAAGCTTGGAAATCTGGAAGGACGTTACAAATCCCTCGACAATGGTAGCAGCTTTGGAAGGAATACATGGAGGCACTCAGGAAATCCCATATTAGGATACAGGAAGGAGAGGATGAGCTTATCTGGGCCCTTGTAAAGCATGGGAAATACTCACCTAAGGAGGGATACATAGCTCTTATAAACTCTCTAAAACCTCTACAGTGTGAACCTTGGTGGAGAAGCATTTGGAAACATAAAGCAGCACCCAGGTCCAGACTCCTCATGTGGACCATTCTGCATCCAAAAGTCCCAACAGGGGAAAAATTGACCAAAATATCATTTCATGGACCCTTCCAGTGCGGCCTCTGCAAAGTAGACAATGAAACTGGTAAGCATATTTTTCTTACTTGCCCATGCATGAGGGAGCTTTGGAATTCTATCCACTCTCATATACCTTCCCTCCCTAAGTGGCAAGGCACGACTGTTCAGGAAGCCTAGGAAGGATGGTGGCCCAATGTATCCTTGAAAAGAAAAAAAAGCATCCCTTTACTAACTTGTTGGGCCATTTAGATAGCCCATAACAGAATCATATTTAAAAATTCTCCCCCCCACTGGCTGAAAATTACCGCACAAATCCTAGCAGAATACCAATAGATAACATAGGAGGAAACAAATCCAAATCCCAGGCATATCATCCTAGAGAGCATAAACCAATCCCACCCCTGGACATACTTTGATGGTTCAGCTCAAGACATTGGCTATGGGGAAGGCACTGCCCTCCATATTACATCAAATCATATTTAAAAAATTCAAATGGGTATGGGCAGAGGGACAAACAATTTTGCTGAGCTTTCAATAGAAAAATACATCATACACTTTGCCTTGGAAAAACAATGTAGAAACTTATAGCTATTTGGAGATTCAAAAACTATATGCACTTGGATTAAAAAAGTTACAATTTGTCATGCTTTTTCTCTGAGACACATCACGGAAGAAATTTTCATACTTATAAATTTATTTGACTCATTTACTTGTCAACATATATACAGGGAGAGGAACACATCTACCGATCTACTATCCTAGGAAGAAGCGCAGAGGCCTATATGCACTTGGAGCATACTGGAGTAAATTGATGGAACCTTCCATTAGTGTTATCATAGACCTTTCATAGAGATATCAGATTAGTAAAGCTCAATTGGAGTTGATATAATTTTTTTTGTTGTATATACTTTCCTGTGTTGTCTTTATATAAATAGTTATATGAAGTTTTTATCAAGAAGTTTATTTTTCACATGACAGTTATTTCTTGATACTCTCTGTGTAGAGTAAGTACATAAGTAATTTTGAAGATCATAGCTCAAGAGTAGTGTCTCCTTGCGTGGAGTACACCTATATCTAGTTTGAACTCACAAGGATAGGCTTCTAGCCCACACTACAGTATATGCCACTGGCATCTGCAAAATGTAATTTTCCTCATTAATGAAAATTACAACTTTTTTCCAAGGGAAAAAAAAAGAATGATGGGTTCAAATATAAAAAGGATTCAAGATGGTTGTTGAGCATAACTCCTAATTAATGGTTATTGGATTTTCTTGCTTTGAGGATGTTGCATTTTGAAGACAGGGAGAATGGAGATAAAAGCCTAACCATAGACATTAAGAAAAGAACATCAAAGATGAAGTAACATAGAATCACATAATATCTTAAACTGGTCTACGTAACATGTGGTAGTAAAGAAGACACTAGTCATTAGGCAAGATGTGGAAATGACCATAAAAAATATCGTGGATATTCCATTGGAACAATTCATCATAATAGATCTGATAAATATTGAATTTTTTACTGTGAATATTAATTAATTTTAGATCTCAGATTCGTTATTTATTGTTTTTATGCTTAAATATAAATTAGCTGAAATGCAAGTAATATAGAGTGAAAAACAATACACACACTAACCAAAATAAGCACAAATTTTCCCTTGGGAAACTCTAATTGGACAAACCTAGCTAGAAGTTGAGGTTTCTTTGATCTCTATTCTCTAGTATGGAAAAATGTGTAGATACAAAGAAATACATAGTCTCTATAAAATTACTTACGATGTATGGCTTAAAAAGTTGCTAAAATTTCTTAAGCCCTTTTTTTTCTCTCTAACATCCCACTCCCAATTGCTTTTCTCAAATGTGGAAGAGAATATAATAATATGAAATGTAACCCCTACTCCTACTAGTGGCCTAGTACTTAACATAACCCAATAGCTAACTATATGAAAGGTTTGACTCCCTCATCCCTCAACTAGAGTTACAATTTTTGAACTTCTAGAGTCTTTTTTAAATTACACACATGGCTAGCCCCATATGCATGAGTAACAGGGATTAACATGACATCAACTTGTACCATGGTGGTTAGTATGGTAGATAAAATTGTGAGAGGCATAATATAAACTTCGAGTATCAAATGGTCTCACACAAAGGAGAATTTTTTACCCAAAAAAAAAACGTTTAATGCCTCAAAATGGATTTTGAAGAATTCATACCCAAATTAGGACCCATTGATAAAAAAGATCGTACAAGTTGATTCACTTATTTCTTCCACTCTAAAAGCATTGAGATAGATGAAGAACACTATAATTATTCAATCTGAAACAAGTAAATTATAAATGAGAAATAGTATCACAATTCCCTAAATTACATATGAATGAGGTAAAATTTGGAAAAAACTTACCCCTCAAAGAATACAAACCTATGAGAAGATAGAAAAATAGGTATAAAGAAATGGGGGTTTAAGAAATGAATGATGATAACCTATTGTAGTTCTCATAACCATGACCAATCTAGAATGATGGGATAAACATAAAAGACTAATATATAGATACATAAAGTTAAATATGTGGATGTTTCCTAAACAAGCGTAAGGAATCAACCAAAACATGATGGAGGATTTTGTAATTAGGGAATAATCACGTTGAAATAACTTAGCACTCTACTGTTATATTGTAAATTAACATGTGGCAAGTGGTTGTGGAATCACATATGTGTGGAAATGACTTCATATGTGGTAAAAGAAAGAAACTATGTAGACTAACGAGAAAACACCTAGCATGATGTGTATGAAGTAATGTTGTGAGAAATTCTTTAATGATAGCTTGAGAAGGATTAAGCATAACTGGATAAAATAGTGATAATCAACTAAGGGAACTTGCACAAGAATGATGACCCTAGAAATGCAAATGGGGCTATCATGAGGAACACATGCCTACAAGAATGTGTGCTTGTTCTTAGGAATTCACATCTGTTCCTAGTCGTATAGGCTCCATAAGGCCCATGGTACCAACTAGGACCCCACTAAGGCTACCTACTTAGCATGGCTCAAATGTGTGTGTGCACTATTAGGAAATATAATTATCAAATTTGAAAATCTTAGTTTTATGCACTATTAAAACCCTAGCTTTGTGGAATTTGAAAACCATAGCAACGTGGAATGTGGAAACTCAACATAGTGAGTTCAAATTTGAGTGCATAATTAGAAAATGTGAGTAAACACACCATATTGACCATGGATCACAAGTTGGCGATATCTGTCGATGTGTATTGAAGTAAAGCTTGAATACCTTAGTTTTATGCAATTTGAAAACACTGCTTTTATGGAATTTGAAAACCCTCATATTGTGGAATTTGATGTAATGGAATTGTATGGATGTAATTGTTGTTTATACCATTATGACTAATTTATTCCCAACACTCTCTATTTCTTTATTTCCATTTACACATAGAAATTTTATGAGTTGTCTTATCATTGGGATCTATAAGAAATAGAAAACATGACCCACAAGGACTATGACCCTAGTAACTATGACATATAATAACTATGAACTTGGGAAATTTAACCCTTAGGAGCTATGACGCATAGTAACTATGACCTCGAGAAGTTGGACCCTCATGAACTATTTGACCTCAGGAATCATTCCTTTGTTGTTCATAGTTCCTTTGTCAATTAGGAACTATGTCTTTATTTTACAAGAATCATGACAACAAGAAATATGATGTGGGAGATTTGCCTATGAAATTAAACTATGTTCTTTGTCTTTCAGTCGTAGTTCTAGGGAATAATTCCTTTGTTAGTTAGGAACCTTGACTCACAGGAACTATAATAAATGTTTATTAGTTGTAGTTATAGGGAATTTCTTGATGAGGGAACTATTATTACCAACAACCTATAATCATTTTATTCATTCATTGATCAAAGCTCTTTCCAGCTTGAGGCATTGTGGTCATAGTTCTCATTGGTTAGATCTACTATGGGTTACAGTGCCTATTGGCTAGAGTTATTAATGTCATAGTTTTTCTTGAATTGATTCCAAAATCTATATTTTTAATGTATCCATTATTTAACAATGTGAAATGGGAGAATGATCAGAACTATCAACCAAGATTAAGATTCATTAAGATTATGTTATTGAGATGTATGTGGGTATGGTAATGATATTCTTGGCACTTTTCTAGTCTCCTCTTCCTCCCATATTTTGCTCATCCATTTTATATCAACCCCTTATTGTGAAGTAATCTTCGTTAGGATCACCGCTATAGTTTCCAAAAGGTTGAGTAAGTGATAAGGTGAGTTGGAAAGGTAGCTTAAATATTAAATACGATGTGGCAGTTTTTTTGAGTTACAAATTTAAATTCAAAATCTAAAAGATGCAGTACACCACCTCTCATTTGTCTTGGATATTTCAACAAGAAATTGTGTTGGTATCTAAGTTTTACACTAATTTGAATTACTATAAAGTGTTTTGCAAATTTTAGACTCATCAATTAAAGCAATTATAATTCACAATCCATCTTTTAGACAATATGGTAGACATGATTTAAATACTTCACTATTTTAAATATTGTTATGCAACCAGCTCACAAAATAGAAGAAAATATAGATCAATGTCTTCAAAATTAGCCTCTTTGAGGGGGAAACCTCCTTTATATTACACAAATGGAAAATTATTCCATGATACAAATGACAAAATCTCCTTTCTATATATAGGAGTCTAAGGGGTCACAATATAATCTAAGCTAACATAACAATAATAATATAAGGGCACAACAATAACAATAAGGGCTACAATGACAATAGTAATAGGGGAATCACTAGTATTATAGGGACCTAACACGCCCCTCTCCTTCAAAAAAGTGTTATCCTCAATGTTTGAGTAGCTATGGATGCTTCTGTATAAAAATCTCACCCTCCCATGTGGAATGTTCAGCAGGTAAGTTCTTCCACTTGTTGAGATACTCTAAAATTGATCGATTTTGTAGTTTTTGAGTTCTTGTTTCTGTGACTGCTTGAGGTTCCAATATGATTTTTCGTTCCTCGTCAAGTTCTAGTAGTATTGTTTGAACTCAAATTTTTTCACCTATAACCTTGTTTAAGCATGAAACAAGAAAACTAGGTGCACTCGAGAAGCTGGAGGAAGCTCCAATTTATATGCCATAGTACCAATCTTTTGCAACACATTGTACGGATCATAATACTTTGGTGATAATTTATTATCCTTCTTAGCTTGCTTGAGGGACATTTTTTTATATGGTTGTAGCCATAGGAATAACCAATCACCTGCATCAAAACTTTTTTCTTTGCCAACACACTCACAAGCCAAATAAACAAAAATGACAGAAAAGAAGCAAAATATAAGAAAATAAAGTCTTACTTAGAAATGTTGTGAAGACTTTGTGGAAGGTTCCTATATCTCTTGGGAATTCCAGAGCTCTGTTGATAGTGCTCGATCCTCCAACATTCAAGGGATCTCCCCGGTATGAAGTTCCAAATAGACCTCACACCATTTGGTGTAGTAGTACCATCAGTATGATGACGCTATTGCCATGATCTTAAAGCTATGCTTTATCTCTTTCTTTTTAGCATGTGATAGTGGTCTACTTCATCTTTGAATAGTGAGGTTCATGTGCTTAGTGAGTGCTAGTGTTACTTGTGTCAAGGTTGTTTCATCGTAGAGAGAGAGGGTGGAAGTGAGTCTCTAGACGAAAGGGAGGAAGTCCCAAATCTATGAGAGACACACAACACAACACAACATGCACAACTTTCGGAGGAGCAGTCCACACAGATGCACCAGTCACAAAACACAAGGGCAGATAACATGTACAACACCCAGTGGGACAATCTGTGCGAGTGCGACAGTCATTATAACAAGTTTACGTGAAAGGTTTTGTCTAATGTACGAGGAGGTAGCCAACATGGGCAGGAAAAAGTTAACAACTTATACAACACATTTTCATAAATATATGTATTAGAGAAACTGAATGAGTTCAATACTTTAACACAGGTTAAAGCAACATGTATTACAAGTGTTCAAGATTAATCTTACAAACAATTACAACACGTGTGAAAATGTGATGGCTTGTTATCAGGCTTCTAAATTAAGCAAAAGTTCCAAGACACATTGATACACCATACATCACTAACGCCGTAGGTGGGGTGTTGGAGCTACTACTCAGCCCTCAAAGAAAGGATTACAGACTCTTAGGGCTATGTGCGAGGAGCCAAGGTGAAAATTCCTTTGCATGTACAAATGAAGGGTATTTATAGCCAAGGGTGAGACTGGCCTTTATGACTGTTTGACTTCCCTCATGATTGTTTGACTTTCATGACCTTTCGACTCAACATGACTCTTCATATTACAATTGGGTCTCTTGGACTTCCATGTTATATTACATTTATTTACAATTGTATGGCCCACAGTAGTGATGTGGCTGACATGACCGATGACATGAATTGACACAACAATGCCAGTATGTTCATGCTGGTTGTGGTGTGCATGTTGAGTTGTAGTGCTACTGAGTGATGAATGTCCTCTTGGTGTATCACAACTTCACCTCTGCATGGCAGGGTGTGTAGCATCTTCAATGGTCATTGGTGTTTGCTTGATGTTGCATGTGCATGTTACTCCTTTTCTTGTACTTTGGCATGCTTGACATGTTCATCTGTTTGTGAAGTATTATCCTAGTATGCATCATTCATTTTTCCATTTGCGAACACATCTCCTTGCATGTACCCTCCATTTTCATCCCATTTTTCATCGCATCATATCTTAGACATGTACATGTATTTGCAGTCACTCATGACGAGACGAAATAAAATCCATAAACCTCCTAGTGTACCATGATGCATGGTCATTCACTTTCGGATGTAGGTGACTGGGAGAGAGGACAAGGATATGAAAATATGCAAGGGAAGTTTCAAACTGGGATGTGGACTCCAGGCACTACTGGTGAAAATTGTGCAGAAGTCACTGGGAAATTGAGATGGACTATCCGGATTAGTAGTGACTGTTTGCGGGATCTAGCTCAGTTGGAGAGAAGATCTGGACAGTTATTGGAGGGAAGTAGTGCGGGTAGTAGAGTTTCTTGGAAACAAAAAATGCTTAATCCCTGGAGGGAGAAAGCCGCGGGTTGCGAGAGGCTTGGCAACAAAAACTGCACAATTCCTAGATGGAACTGGCTGCGGGCTATGGGGTTGCTGGAGACAAACGCTGCAAAATTGTTGAGAGGCTGACCTATTGAACACCTCTACACAGTTTCTTAGTATGCTAGGCAGTTCAGGGGCTTTCTCATCAAATCTGTGCAGTTTTATAGGTGAGCAGCCGACCGGCTAACTAGGTGGCTAGCTAGAAAAACTTCGCAATTTCTTGAGGGATACAGGGATGGGCACTTGGTGTTTGTTTGGCATGTATGCGTAGTTTCCTCAGCCAGTAGACTAGGCAAGGTCTACAACTTTTGCGCAATTTTTTAGGGCAGTGAGTCCCGGGGTCACTACCCGGTCAAACTATCTGGTTGACCAGTAGGAGGGCTCGTTGATTAGCTTGTGGGAAACACAAATTGAAATGGCTTGTTAGACTCTTCTGCATTGTTCTAGGTGAGATTCAGTTGAGTCAATTGCAGGGTGGAAGTCTGGTTGTTAGAGGGTTATCCAGTCGTCAGAACTTCAACAAAATAACCAAGTCTCTGAGCGAGTGAATTTGTGCATATGCGACCTTAGAAACACACACTCAACATGACTCAATGATAAGATGCCTCAAACCATCAAGACAAAATATGCTCAACATGACTAATCGATGGTGTGAGCGACAAGCGCGACACTTGTGATAGATCAATGAATGACTGCGATGACACTTGTGTGATATTGCATACAACATTGTGTGTGAGTGCGATAGATGTGTACATGGAGAACACAACTCAAACTCAACCTTCAACATCACCAGAATGAGGTTGTAAGGATGAAATAACAATCAACATGTGGAAGATGATAGTTGTTCAAACAAGTGAAAAAGAAGAAACACATGAGATGACATTTTGCATTTGTGCGCATGCATGTTATTGAGGACATGATGATAAGACAATGACAAGATGTCTTGCAAACTCAACTAAGAGGTATACTTTGGAATATGTTCTTTACTTTACCTACTTACCCTCAAGATGATCATGCATCCAATGGATTTTGCATGCAATCCTGATATTTTCCATTACTGGGTTTCTTGGTCCTTCTCCTTAGCTCCTTTGAATCGATTTCAACATGTCACCTTTTGTTGTTGTCACTTAGAGGTAGATCTACACAATTTCATTGGATAGTGACTACTCTTGGAATGAGGTCCTAGGAGGCTCGTTGACATAGTTTCTACATGCAAGACAGATAAGGCAAGTTGGATAACACTGCATAGTTTGAGGCTTAGGGAACTGCTATGGGATAGGGGTCCCAGGAGGACACCTCTATGCAACTTCAGAGTGCAGTGCAACTAGACTTCTCTGCATATTTCTAGAGAGCAGTACTACCTGGGGCCTCTATGGACTATGGGGTTTTAGCAGGAAAGGGAGGTTGGTGTCTCTGCACATTGTGGGGTTTTAGTAGTCAAGGGAGGAAGCTTGATGGTTGCAGAAGTAAAGCGCAGAGTTCTAGGAAGTTGGATGGGGCCAGGTTGCTTGGGAAAATGGCTAAGTGTGAGATCTATGAAACATATGCAATCATTGATAAGACTCGACTATGATTGCACACGGACACTTAGTGACACAACATAGACCATCGAGAATACATAAGATATGCTTTTCTTGATGCAACAACCTTCGTGATGTAAGTGTGTGAGGTGAGTGTGAAACATGTCTATGTCATGACAACCACTCATATGCACACAATTCCCTTGAAGCAAGACAACATTCCCTTTGCATGACAAGAAACAAACCTTATGCCCAAATATGACACATTTTGCATGAAGATGAGAACACTAAAAACTCTTAAGATCAAGGAGGGGAGCTTGAAATCATCAACTTACCAACAAGAGACCAAGGATAATTGTTCGCAGGATCAGAGGTAGGCTCTGAAATTTTCATGCGAGAAAATATTTTGAAGGTTGGTTATAGTTTCTCCAACACTTGTTGACACATTGGTAGAACTGTACTTCTCCGTATGGACCATGTTGCGTGAAAAGCAAGTCTAACCCTCCTGGAAGTATTGCTCAATTCTTGGATTTTGATGGCTTCTACACTGGCTTGTGTGAAAGACGTAGTCCCTACCATTCTCTTGATCAGTGAGCACACATTCCAAGCCAAGTGAACCCAATTGTTTCGATTGGGGATGAGGGGTATATAGGTGCACAAGTAATATGACAATCACAGTTGAAGTTTCATATTTGGTGTTGCTCCACTACCAATAGGCCTGATCTATACCCTAGTGGAGTCACATAGGAACACAAGCATCACTTAGCTACCAGCGAGCCTGGTTAGTACCCTAGTGGAATTACTTGCATCACCTCTTTGCATAGGAAGCCTTTCTCTTCTTTCACCTTATTCATTTTTTCAAAATTTTCATTTTTTCATTTTTTTTTTCATTTTTCAAAGAACTTTGTATATGAACTTATTTATTTCAAATGAAGAAGAGGGACCCCTACTTATTGAGAGCATAAGAGGTTGTTCCTTCAGAGAAGTATGTTATGCATACCTCTGACATACTTTCTAAGGTTTCACCCCTCACCTTACTTTCCTTGATTGAGATAAAAAGGGTTAACCCAAAACAACTGACTAGAGTCGGTGGTGCTAGTTAGAGCACAAGAATTGTGTTTTCACCAAGAATCACTATGAACACAACGTATTTTCCATCAAGGCATCATCGACTAAAGACAGCAAGTTATTCATAAAGAGAGAGGACAAAAGATAACCAGATGTTGATACTTATACAAATCCTCTTAGATTCACCTAACTTGTCTTGAGAGCCAAACACAGTTTCGCAAGAGGTTGACCTACAGGTACAAGCAAGCAAAGAAAGAAAAAAGAAAAAAGCATAAGTAAAGAGAAAGAAAGACAACTAAACAAACCAAATCAAGAAAAAAAGAAAACAAACATGCAAACCAAAAAGCAAATCAAATTAAGAGCAAAGACTATTGCTACTCCTATGCTAAACAGTGCATGGGCCTATTCACGTGAAGTGATATTTCCAATGCAGCCACCGACATATTGGTTGGCCCATGTTGGTGAAGGCATGGTTTGCGAGAAGCACAGTCAAGAAAACCAGCAAACACAAAAGATATAACAATGAACAAAAACAAGCTCTGAGTTCTAAAACATCCACAGAAAAGAAAAGAGTGAATGCACAAGACAGAAATTCTGCACACTTAACATGGTGTTGTGACACACTTTGTACAAATGATAAACATATGCACTATATTGACTGTGACAGACAAGAAAGCATGATAAAAATAGGAAACTTATGCCTTTCAAGTGTGCTTGTTGTGAATGATTCCTCTAGTGCGCAAGCAATGGGATCATGTGATTCCAGTGGAGGAAGTGAAATATGTGTGCTGGATTGATCTTCAATGCATACAGATGAGTGATGAGGAGCATTGAGTGTTTCAAAAATTTATGATCAGAAGTGGGACTAACCTCAGGACAATGAGGGCCTGACATAACCATCAACTCAGGCTAAAGTGCCTCGATAGCATGTGGGTTTTCCACTTCGTCAATAGATAGATCATCAGAGGCCAATGACTTAGATAGATTAACAATGAGTGGATCAACATCGTGACTAGATTAAGAAGTACATTGATCGCGACAACCATGATCAAAAAATTCAAGATGTTTTTCGACATCCTCATGATTTGATGAATCATATGGAGGGGTAGATGAGAAGCAAGAATGTTCACCCTTTGAATTTATAGATAAAGTAGATGAAATATCAAGTGGATTTTTAATGATCAATTTGTCCTCTCCACTATCAAATGATGGACTAAAATAAGGTGTTTTCTATAAATGATTGAAAGTATATGCATCTTTGGATAGATTAACACGAGGAAAATTAGAAATAACAGAATAACCAATGATGTCAAGAAAAAGAGGAGGCACAGACAGAAGGAGGTCATCTTTCATTGCACGTTCATGCTCAGATGCTCGGTCATACTCTTCACGAATGATAGCGTAGGTTGGTTTTGAAACATCAACTTTAGCGATGGCTTGATCCTTATTCACAACATGTGTAGAGTCTAGAATGGAAGAATGCAAGACAATGCAATCTGAAGTATTAGCAAAACACGGAGACGAATGTTGAAGTAAAAAGTGTGCATGATAACACATGGGCTTCCCAACCAAATCTACATAGATATTGAGAATAGTGAGGGTGGGAGGATGTGACAGCTGAATAGATGTTTTCCCATTTTCTCCCACATCACTTTGCAGTGGTGGAGTTGTTTGATGAGGGGAAGGTGGACAGTCACTTGTGATAGGGACTGTGCCTACTTGTGATTGCACAACTCCATCATCGAAGTATGTTGAGTGGGGTTTGAACTTCAACTTCATCATGGGATAGAGTGATTTGGTAAGGAAATATTCAAATATTTCCATGATATATTGGAATTTCATTAGATTTTTGGAGCTTCAAACATGATTAGATGGAAGCATTGCAAAAATTCGATAGGCGATGTTGGATGTGGAGCTTGATTATTTAGAGGTCTGTGTTTCAGCCGGATGTATACCCCAGGAAGTTTGTACACCCCTCCACGCGGGGGGATATGGGGGGGACTTATCCCCCCGTGGGGTTTTAGGGGGGCCGATCCCCCCCGGCTGGGGGTTCGGGGGCCAGTGGTCCCCCAGCGTGGGTTTCGGGGACAGCGCCCTCGAAGCTAAAAATAGATGTAAAATTGCCTTGTAAAAGTATAGTAATTTCTAGTCAATCTGGGTCATTCATTAGGCAGATGATCTCACGGTAGAACTTATGTTTAGTTTAGGGTTTTTTGCCCTAGAAGGAAACCCCCTCTCTTTGTATGAGGGCATTTGTATTTGAGGTTGTGTAATAGATGTGTATTCTCTGAGCGAGAAACAGAGAGGTGAGACTGTGAGAGAAAATAGAGGATATTACAGTAGATCTATTGTAGGTTGTGTCTCTTCATTTTGCTGGATAATAGAAATGAAGGACTGGTTGTTCGGGGTAGACATAGCCCAAACTGGGTGAACCATGTATATCTATGTCTCTCTTGTTTTATGCGTTTTCTGTGTTTATGTTTCTGCAATATTTTATGTGTTCCATTGCTCCGTAATATATAATTTTCTAACAACTGTTATCAGAGCTGAAGGTCTATTTGGCTGCTAAACTCGCAGGAAAGAAGGGTTCCTCATTCGAGTGGGAGCAATGGCGGAAGATGGTAAGTTTAGGGTCGAGAAATTTAATGGCCAAAACTTCTTGTTGTGGAAGATGTAGATGGAAGATTATCTGTATCAGAAAGATCTGTACCTACCATTGGGTGGAAAAACAAAGATGCTGACAAGTATGAAAGATGAAGAATGGAACCTTCTCGATAGAAAGGCACTCGAAACAGTACGGTTGTGCCTCGCAACGTCGGTCGCCTTCAACATTTTGAAGGAAACAATGACATAAGATTTGATTAAGGCGTTGGAGAAACTATATGAAAAACACTCGGCCTCAAACAAGGTATTTCTTATGAAATTATTATTTAATATGAAGATGTCGGAAGGTGGATCTATTACAGACCATTTAAATGATTTTAATACTATTACAAGTCAGTTTTGTTCTGTAGGGGTAAACTTTAATGATGAAGTTAGAACTTTGTTATTCTTGTGCTCATTGCCAGAAAGTTGGAATGGTTTAGTAATGGCCGTTAGTAACTATGTGTCTAGAACTAGTACTTTAAAGTTTGATGATGTTGTCGGTGCTATCCTTAGTGAGGAAATGCGATGGAAAAGCTCTAGTGAGACATTGGGTAATGCTTTGAGTGCAGAGTCTAGGGGAAGAAAAATAGAAAGAGGAAAGAGCTGAGGATATCATAGTAAATCAAGGAAAGGAAGATCCAAGTCCAAATCGAGGATAGTGTGCTGGAAATGCGGAAAGAAAGGACACCTAAGGAAAGATTGTAGATCTTGGAAAGGAAAAGAAGGAGATGCACAGTAGAAAAACAATCACGAAGAAAATGTGATAGGTGATGTGTTACAAGATGCTTTAATTATTTCTTTTGAAAACATCACTGATTCCTGGGTGGTAGATTCAGGGGCCTCATTCCCTGCCACACCTGATAAGAAATACTTTCATGACTATGTTCAAGGAGATTTTGGACAAGTTCGTTTGGGTGATGATAAACCCTGTAAAATTGTTGGAATGGGTAAGGTTCTTGTAAAACAACAAAATGGAAACCAATGGCTACTGAAGGAGGTAAGGCATGTTCCAGATCTAAAGAAAAATCTGATTTCAATAAGGCAGTTTGGTGGTGAAGCTTGTGTGACAACTTTTACAGATAAAGCTTGGAAGGTCACCAAAGGAGCCTTGGTAATAGCAAAAGGCGAAAAGGTTGGTGCATTGTATTTATGCAATGGTATTTCTAACTCTATTAATGCTTTAACTTCAAAAGGACAAGATGCAGCATTATGGCAACATAGGCTCAGACACATGAGTGAAAAGGGGATGAAGGAAGATTCTTAACTCAAGGAATTTGTTGCCAGGTTTGAAGAATGTTGATTTGGACTTCTGTGAGAATTGTATTTATGGAAAACAAAAGAAAGTCAGATTTCTTAGAGTTGGGAAAGAAAAGAAGAGCGAAAAATTAGAGCTTGTGCATACATATGTATGGGGACCTGCTTAGGTATCATCTCTTGGTGGCTTTGATTATTATGTTACTTTTATTGATGATGCAACTAGAAAATTTTGGATTTATTGTATTAAGAATAAATCTGATGTATTTGATACTTTCAAGAAATGGAAAGCTTTGGTTGAGATTGAGACAGGAAAGAAATTGAAGTGTCTTAGATCAGACAATGGAGGTGAATATTGCAGCAAAGAGTTTGATAGGTACTGTTCAGAGCATGGAATTCACAGACAGAAAACAGTTCCAAGAACACCACAAGAAAATGGTGTGTCAGAAAGGATGAACAGGACAATCATGGAGCGTGAAAGGTGCATGAGATTGTATGCAGGATTGCCTTTACAGTTTTGGGCAGATGCTGTAGATACTGCTGTTTATCTAATAAACAGAGGGCCTTCAAGTTCCTTGGATGGTGGTGTTCCAGAGGAAGCATGGACAGGAAAAAAGGTAAACTACTCTATTTTAAAGCCTTTTGGTTGTGAGGCCTTTGTCCATATTGATAAAGAAAATAGAACAAAGCTTGAAGCAAAGTCAAAGAAATGTACCTTTATTGGTTATGGTGTTAATGATTTTGGTTATCGCTTATATGATTATGAAAATCACAAAATCATTAGGAGCAGAGATGTAATATTCAATGAAAAGG
>APFE030935095.1:0-17714 GCA_000404065.3 Pinus taeda | reverse complement strand
TCATGCAAGATCTTCTTTGCAAGATTTTACCAACTTATCATCACCTGTTAGAATTAAATCATCAACATATAATACTATAATCAACAATTTACCTTCAACCAAAATGTGGTAAAGGTTCTGCTTCACTTTTGGTCAAGCCCAACTTGGTGACATATATTTCAATCATGGTGTACCAAGCATGGGGTGCTTGTTTCAATCCATACAAAGCTTGCTTGAATTTGCATACATGCGAATCTCTGTTGAAGGTCTCAAATCCTTCTGGCTTCTTAATGTACACCTCTTTCTCAATCACTCCATTGAGGAATGTTGTCTTCACATCCATCTAACATATCTTCCATCCCATCTACTCTAAAATTGCTAGAATAGATATGATTGAAGAGTACCTTGGTGTTAGAGAAAATATCTTCTTGTAATCAATTCCCTCCACCTGGGAGAACCCTCTGGCCAAACATTTGGCATTGTGTTTCTCCACACTCCCATCTGTTGCTTGCTTTACCATGTAAAGCCATTTGGAACTCACTATTGACTTGTTTGCTAGTCTTGGGACCACTTCCAAAACACTATTGCTAATAATGGAGTCATACTGCTCTACCATGGCATCAACCCATATTGGTTTTTGCACTACTTCCTTGAATGAGGATGGCTCAATCTCAATACTCTAGCTTATTAGAGCCATGTAGCTAGTGTACCGATCTAGTGACCTCCTTTGCTTCCATTTTGATGTGGGTGCTCCCACATTCTCTCTAACATCATGTATTAATATGTCAACCTCCCTAGTGTGCTTCCTTCCATCTCTGGAATTCTATACATGAGTGGGTGATTCCACTCTCTGCTCCTCTGCATGTGGCTGCTCCACATCATCTTGGGGTTCTTCCTTTGGAGCCAAAAGTTCCTCATCTGCATGTAACTGAATCTCCCTCTCAAGGGAACATCTCATGGCTTTCTCTTCATTGAACTTTACATCTCTATGAACCACTGTCATTTTGTGAGATGGCAGGTACACCCAATAGTTGTGAGGTGTATTAGTGCACCCCACAAATATGCCCAGCTCAGCTGTTAGCTCTAGCTTTTTCCTTGCATTCTTGGTAACATGACAGTAAATTGATGAACGAAAGATATTGTAATGTCCCACATATGGTTTATTACCTAAAAAATCTTCTTCTAGTGCACTCATCCAAAGAATCTGATGAGGACTCCTGTTCTACACATATACAGTTGTGTTGCATGCTTCAGCCCATGATTACAATGGTAGGCTCTGATCATATAACATCATCCGTGCATATCCCATAATATTTTTTTTCTTCCTTTCAACCACCTCATTCTATTGTGGCTTATGGGGTGTTATTAACTCCCGTCAAATGCCTTCTGATGCACAAAAGTTATTGAATTCATTCAGCACATATTCTCCATCATTATCACTCCTAAGATCCTTCACTTTCCTTCTAGTGTATTTCTCAACAAGTGATTTAAATTCAAAAAAGTTAGAGAATGTCTGATATTGCTTTTACATGAAGAAAGTCTAGCACTTACATGAGAAATCATCTACAAATATTATGTAATACTTGTTCTTAGCTGTGGATGTTGTCAAAAACAGTCCACACACATTTGAGTGAACTCTTTCAAGGATCACATTTGCTCGACTATCCTTATCATGAAAGGTAGCTTTGGTGTACTTCCCCAATGTACACCATTTTCATGTATCTCTTTGCTTTAGCGTGCCCTTGGGAAGTCCTGTAGAAATATGTTGCAATATCTTCAAAGTTCTTTGGTGGAAGTGACCCAATCGTCTATGCCACAATTTACCAATATCTTAGCTCTGTGCCTTCTCTCATTTTGTGTTCAAGGCAACACAATATTCTACATCCAATTTGTAGAGGTTCTTCACTGGAACCCCGATCTGCTTCACTTGTCTTGAGGCTATGTGATGAAGGAAAACCTTTCCTTTTCTAAAGATCACATCATAGCCATGGTCCTCCAACATAGCAACTGAAACCAAATTCTTCTTCATACCTATAACATACATGACATCCTTTAATGTGAGAGGAGAACCAAACTCCCTATTAAAAATAACAGCACCAATGTCGGTTGCGCTATACCTTCCATCATCTCCCATTTCGATGTGAATTTGGAGCTCCTCCTCCTTTAAGTCACTAAAGAATTATTTGTTTCCAGTCATATGGAATGAGGCTCCACTATCGAGATACCACACACTACCCATCATTGATGTCAACATGTAAGCAATTAGGGTACAATACAACTCAAACTGTGAAGAAATATATTCACCTTCTGCTCCTCCTGAAGGATTTTTGTCGGACTTCTTGTGCAGTCACTTCGTGGCATAGTGTCCTAGCTCGTGATAGTGAAAACATTTAATCTTCGACAAGTCCTTCTTCTTGTCGCATTGACTAGAATTTGATTTGGAATGGATTGAATTCCATTTCCCTTTCTTCACCTTCCATCTAAGGAACAGTTCTCCTCAATCATCATGCTTGGATGAGGATCCATCTCTGGTGTTCCACCAAATCTCTTCTTGCACCAAGTCAATCCACAAACACTCCCACTTTGGTAGCTTCAACCTCCCATTTATCGAATCCTAGTAGCTATGCCAGCTCTTGGGAAGGCCTAGAAGTGCTAGGCTGACCAAATCATCTTCAAAAACTATAACACCAACACTTCCAAGCTCATCCTAACATTGGGTGAACTTGGTCAAGTACTTTGTTATTGTGTTGACCTTCTCCATCTTGATTTTCATGAGCTTCTCCTTCAGTGCCATCTTCCCATGGTCATTGTTGTTCTGGAACAGGTTTATCAAGGCCTTCCACATTTCATATGGATTCTCCTTATCATGGAGGTTTGAGACAATGTGATCTTGAACTCCTAGTATGACCCTTCTCACCCTTGCAACACATTTCCTCCACTCTACCAGATCTTGAGCATCAATTGTTGGAGGCTTAGGAATATTTTTTATTATGAATTCATTTAACCTATTGTCTTCATACACTAATTCCATATTTTCCTTCCAAGCAATAAAGTTTAAACTACCCTCAAGGGCATATTGGAGTCTTAATCCGTAGAACGACATCCTGCTGACTCTGAAGAATGATACTAAAAATTCAATTTCACCTGCAAATGACAAACTAGTATTCTCCTCTTCTAGAGTGATTTATGCTTTGATACCATGTAGAAATTCCTTGTAGATTCAAACTACTAATTGTAATTTACTTGTTGGGTGTGGAGCCTAATTATCTTTTGTATTCAAAGGTCTCAACCGGATGTATACCCCAGGAAGATTGTACACCCCTCCACGCGGGGGGGGACTTGTCCCCCCCGCGGGGATTCAGGGGGGCCAATCCCACCTGGCTAGGGGGTTTGAGGGCCAACAATCCCCCAACGGGGGTTTAGGGGCAGCGCCCCCGAAGCTAAAAACAAATGTAAAATTGTCTTGTAAAAGTATAGTAATTTCTAGTCAATCTGGGCCGTTCATTAGGCAGATGATCTAATGGTAGAAGTTATGTTTATTTTAGGGTTTCTTGCCCTAGAAGGCAACCCCTCACTATATATGAGGGATTTATTGCATCTATGTATATTGTATTGAGTGAGGAAGAGAGAGGAGATTGAGAGCGAAGAGGGAGTTACAGTGGATCTGTTGTAGGTTGTATCTCTTCAGTTTGCTGGATAATATAATAAAGGAAGGACTGGTTGTTTCTCCATGGACGTAGCCTAAACTAGGTGAACCACTTATATCTGTATGTCTCTTGTTTTATACATTTTCTGTGTTTATATTTCTGCAATATTTTATGTGTTCCATTGCTTTGCAATATGTAATTTTCTAACATTACTAAAACAATAGACTTGAATCTACTCTACTCATCAATTAAAACAATTAAATGATCCTAAAATTAGGAAGAATACAAGAGAAAGAATTCAATTAACACATTACACAGTGATTTCCTAGGGAAAGCCACAACTAAAAACCCATGTTATTTGTATTGTATTAGTCAGAAAATATGAGAATATTACAATTCTTTGCTCAAGCCCGAGCAACCTCTGCACTATCTCTATCTGTCTCATAGCTTCCTAGACAAGCCTAGGCCAATACTCAACCAAATTTTTTCTTGCCCAAGTCCCTATTTCCTTGTGATTTTTCCATGGTAATTAGTCCCTATTAATTAGGGAAATTCCTCAATTGGAATTGCGAATCCTCATAGGATTTCCTCTAATTGCATGCATCACCTGTATAATTTAGATGATTATACAACTGATAGTATATTGTCCCTAAACTCCAATATGAAATGGGTAACTCCCAGATCTAACATGCATGAGTTATTTATAAGTGAATCATCAGTTAACTAGTTGAACACATGAAGAAACACCTCACTGTCTGAGCTCCTACTAGTTCCTCCATTAGTTGGAACTAGTTTAACAAAATTTAACTCAATTACACTGAATAAATTAATTATAATTCAAAATAAACTCAACCAAGGCTCCTATAATGTAGGAGACACTCTACATGACTCTAGTTAGACCCTCAACTCGAATTAATTGAGCCAACTAAGTTAATTTAACTTATTTAACTCGTAGAAGTTGTCTTGTGATTTGGAATTACAATTTTATTCCTAATTTAATTCAAGGAAAAAATTAAATTAGGATTTTCTTGTTGCATTTTCGACAAGGGGTACCAAATTCCATAGTCCATTGTGGCTCTTGGATATTTGAGAATCCTCTTTGATGCTAGGAGATGACTCTCTCTGGGGGCTACTTGAAATCTTCCAAAAATACCAATTGCTTGTATAATGTATGGTCTAGAGGCTATAAAGTATAAGAGGTTTCCAGTAATATATCTATATAAATTTTAATCCACCTCTGGTGATTCATTAGTCTTGTTGAGTTTTCAACCTATAACCATTGGAGTGCTTACCTAACAACATTCCTCCATACCAAATTTCTTCAAAAATTCCTTGAGAAAATTTCTTTGTGAGATACAAATCACTTTTGAAGATTGTGCAATCTATAAACCAAGTAAATAAGAAAGTTCTCCAAGCGTAGACATCTCAAATTTAGCCTTCATATTAACTGTACACTGACAAGTTAGAAGATCCGAATCACTCGCAAAAATAATATCATCAACATAGACAACCACCACTAACAATTTTCCATTATTGAATTTCACAAATAAATTATTATCTATTGTGTCTCTGTTATAACCACACTTCAAAAAATAACTATCCAACTTAGAGTACCAAACCCTCGTAGCTTTCTTAAGACCATACAAGGCCTTTTTCAACCTATAAACATAACCAAGTTTATTTGATAGTTGAAAACCATCAAGATTCTTAATGTATAATTCTTCTTGCATTTATCCATTTAAGAAGGTAGATTTAACATCCATCTGATATATCTTAAATTTCTTAAAACAATAAAGAGCCAAGAAAATGTGAATTGCTTCTAATCATGTAATAGGAGCAAAAGTATCATCAAAATCCAAACCTTCAATTTGTGCATAGCCCTTACAAACTAACCTTGCTTAGTTTCTTACCACTTCACCATGTTCATTCAATTTGTTCCTGAAGACCCACTTTATGCCAATAATGTTCTTATCTATTGGTCATGTTTTATTTTTCTCAATTTGATAAATCTCTTCATTCATGGGCTTTAGCCAATTTTCATCTTGACTAGCCTGAGAAAAATCCTTTGGTTCCATCATAGATAAAAAAGGCTAAGCTCTTGAGTAGGGGGATTTATTAGCCTTCTTGTTTGAACACCAATATTCAATTCACCATCAACTCGGACAATTGGGTGGTGTTTTTCACATACCTTGCAGGATTTTTGGATTGTGGACTAAAGGATTATTCAATGTCTTCATATGTAAATGGCTCATCATTGTCCTCATCATGGTTTACTTGATCATTTTTACTAACATTAGATGGTCGTTTGCCTTCAAATTCAATGTGCTCATCAACTTTAACATCAATGCAGTCAATTATTTTTCTTGTATTCTTATTGTAACATCTATATCCCTTATTTAGCTCTTGCACCAAACTTACCAAGCTTTTCATTATTCTTCTTGATATAACACTTTCTTCCAAATATGTTGAAATTCTTGACTATTGTAAGTCTACCATACCAGAGCTCATATGGAGTTTTATCATTGTGATATAAAGTATGCCTTTTTTAAAATCACCACTGTTGTTTGAATGGCTTCAGCCCAAAATCTTTTTCATGTACTTCCTTCACCCATAATGGCTCTAACAACCTGTTGGATAGATCTGTTGGATTTCTCCACTACATCATTCTATTTGGAGTGTCTGCTATAGTAAAATGCCTTTTGATGCCCCATTCTTTGCAAAAATCATCAAATTCTTTAGAGGTAAAATCACCACCATCATTAGAATTGATGCACTTTATTTTATGGTTTGTCTCATTCTCATCCATGGCATTAAAGTTCTTGAACTTTTCAACGGCCTTTGATTTTTCATTTAAAATTGCTATCCAAGTCATTATGCTAAAATAATCAATGATAAACATTAAATAAAATTTACCTGAGGGTGTTCAAGTTCTTAAAGGACCACACAAGTACATATGTACCAATTTCAATGGCTTAGTTGATGAGTTCTCCTTAGATATGAATGACACACACTTGTTTTCCAATTTGACAAGACATGCAAATAATGTTCTCTAGATTTGAAAGCTTGGGCATATCTCTAACAACATTGTTTTTACCCAATTTTATGATATGATCAAAGTGCATATGACCTAGCCTTTGATGCCACAACCATCTCTCATCAATCTTTTTTTAACAACACTTATCTGTATTTCCTTTTAGAAAATAGACATCATTGTTTGTTCTAACAACTTCAACTATTATCTCTAAGTGCTTGCAAACTTGATTTGACAATTTTTAGATTTGAACAACACATCACAACCTTCGTCACACATTTGAGACACATTGAGTAAATTATGCTTTAGGCCATCAACAAACAACACATCCTTGTCCTTACCTCTTCCTTTAGCTAGATTAACAATTCCTTTACCCACAATCTATAAGGTGCGTTATTCCCAAAGGTTACATTATCTTTGCTGACAATTTTCCATGACAAAAACTTGATTTTATCTCCTGACATATGCCTATAACAACCATTATCAACATACCATTGACTCCCACCATTCTGAGAATATAAAACCAAATCACATTTCTCTTCATTTTTCTTTTTCTTCCATACTTTGGATTGCTGATATGTTTGCTTTATTTTTTGTTTAGGCCTTTTGCCTCTAAGTCTGCAATCAACTACTCTGTGACCATAGTTTTAATAGATGTAACATTGAAAAAATTTATTCAGTGAGGAAACCAAATTGCTATACCTAGGTCTTCTCATCCTCTGCCTAATAAATTGGTTATTAGGCTAATAATTTCTTGCTGGTGGCCTAAGTTGTCTAAATGATAGACTCACCTTGCAATTTGTTACATTGTTCCCATAATTAGTACATGTAAACATTATCTTGGAAAGATTCCCTCATACCTGGGAGAAAAATGATTTTTGAAAGGCTGATTTCTAAAGGTTGGCTAAGTTACCTTTTGAGATATTCAAGTTTGTTTGAGACATGAATCTCTCTATTTAGGAATTTTATTTGCCTCTTTTGTGTTTTTAGTCTTTTGTTGAGTCAAATTGCTCCTTTTATTTCTCAATTATTGATTTTTGTGAGAGTTGTTTGCGGTGGTTCATTGATTCATAGCTTAAACAAAGGTAATAACCTTCTTACGTTTCACATCAACTATTGAGCTTAACTCAACATCAAATTCAATACTTTTTCTGTCATTTGAGACCCTCCACGCTTCAAGAAGTTCACTTAAACTTTCAGTCCCTTTTCCAATTCTTTCATTAAAGCTCAGCTATGTTTTATCTTTTTCAAGCTCTTTCCTCAAAGAAACAATTTCTCCTTCAAGCCTTTCGCGCGGTGGATTCTTCTCATTGAGCTATTGATTCAAAGTTTATTAGATATTATTTCCTTCTACAATTTGCAAGATCAGGGATTCTATTGCTTCAACTTTGTCTTTGGTCAAATTCCTTTTGTGTTTTATTGTTCTTTCTCAGCTTTTGAATTTCCTGAAAAGCATGGCTCAACTCTCCTTCTAAGTCAACTTTAGCCTCTTCTCCATTAGGGTCAATATTTTCTTCTTCCAGTTTTATATGGCCATGAGCATAAATTATTTTGAGGTTTCTTAGGCTTTGTCCTCATATGAAGATTACCTACTTTCACACTCAAAATAACTGTAGTGTTGGGTGTAGAAGAATTTCTTCTTAGACTTCCTTTTGTCCTTTTGCACTTTTCTAAACTTCTTTCTAGGGTCATATTCATTCTTCTTCTTTTCTGGACACTTAGAAGCAAAATGACCTACTTTAACATAGTTAAACCACTTAAAAGGTAGATTACCTTTGTACTTTCTTGATCCTCTCTTGAGCTTTCTCACACACTTAGATTTCTCTTCATTTAATTCACAACATGAGTCAATATGTTCTTCCTTGGGCCTATTCTCTACATTGAAGGTCGATTCCCTTGATGTAGGTTTGCCATTAGAAATCTTCATCTCATAGGTAGTAATAGTTCCAAGTAGTTGATCTAAAGTGATAAATTTGATATTTTTCATCTCCTCAATGGTTGAAACTTTAGGATTAAATCTCTTAGCAGAGAGATCTCAAAACCTTTTGAACTACTATTGGCTCTTTTAGCTCTTCATCATGACCTCATCTTGTATTCACAATTTCATCAACTCTAAGAAAGTATTTAGCAATATCTTCATCATCATGCATCTTAAAAGACTCAAATTTCATTCTAAAGCCTTGAATTTTGTCTTACTTTACCTTGATATCACCTTCATAGAAGTTTCTCATCTTTTCCCATATTTCTTTTGCAGTAGTGCAATCCGTGACCTTAACTAGTTCTGATTCAGGTAGACCAACAAGTAGAACATTCATAGCTTTTGCATTGCATGTAAATTCCATCTTGTGATATATAGTAATCATGGTTGGAGGCTTTTGATATTCTTCTTCCACTGTGTCACATACATCAACACCAAGAGATTGAATATAGGTTTTCATCCTTCTTTTCCAAAAAATATAGTTTGTTCCATTGAACAAAGGTCCCCTATTGGTGAATCATGTTTACTAGTTTTCCTTTGTCCATTATCTTTCTTCCAGATATTAAACCTATCTTGAAGTAACTTTTCTATGATACCAATTGTTAGAAACTAGGACAATATTGAGACGGGGGGTGAATCAGTATTGTGATAATTTTAAAAACTTATTTCACAAAGTAAAGAATAGTAGAAACACCAAAAATATATTTAACAACAATTCAAGTAAGCATAAAAATGAGAAGCATGTATGAAACACATAAATACTTCAAACTTATCTTCAATTACTTTCACAAAGGCAAGCTTCAACTTGATTTCACAACGTTCTCAAGCTCCCACTAGAAGGAAGCTACTACTCCCTAATTTATCAACTAATATTGAAAGGAGCTACTACCCCTAGTTTATCAATCACTACCGAAAGGAGCTACTACCCTTGGTTTATCAACTACTACTTAAAGGACATACTACCCATGGTTTATCTACTACCACTGAAAATAGATCCAACCACTACTCGAATGAGCTACAACCACTGATTAGTTGAGTTTCTATCTACAATTCCAAAACTGGTGAACTACCATATTTAGCCAAAATTTCAAAATATGTCGCAAAATCTCTTCGTGCCACCAAAGCAACTAGCATCTCGTTCATGCGCTTTATCCAAGCTTTTAGCACTCAACCAATTCTAGTGGGATCCACCAAATATGGCACAAAACACAAAATATTCTACTGACTTGTTCATGTTAGGCCTACAATCACAAAGCCTTTGCATATAACCAAGTCTCGGAGTGCGTCTTTAGCCCCGACCTTGTTTCCTTGGAAATAAAACTTAATACTATAATGTAAATCACTAGAGTCAATCCTTCAGGATTACTAACAAGTGAATATGGCTTCGTACTAGTCATAAGCATAGTGAGTAATAGAAGATATCATGCACTTAATAAGAGTAGTGTAAATCTACAATCATTAAAAGTGATTAGTTGTATTCATTGATTTGGTAGAGTAATAACCATTGTGTTTGGGGAAGGAAAAGTGCAAGAAGGACTTTCATCTGCATTTCAAGGAACTTCATGGTGGAATTATAGATAGAAAAATGTGGGGCTAAAACAAGTACTTTTTTTCAAGTTTGAGGTTAAGGAAATAAGGCGTACTTTGTGGAAAAATCTAGTAACCTCTATTGATGAATCTTTCACTTTAGGTAGTTTCTTCATTATCAAAATCTCTTCATCTTTGGTAGTTGTAGTTGCTTCAAGGAAAATTATTATTGAGAAATCTAGGGCATTCAATGTTTACAACTTCTCTACTTGATAATTTCTTGTGATATGCTTGTTCTTCTTTTACTTATGATATTTCACTTTGTCATCTTATTAGTGTGTTCTTTTCATCAAGACAATTATCAAAATAAAGATAAGTGACACAAAATATGGGCTTCTCTAGCCAGGGCCAAAACCTCTCACCTCTTGAGAGGAAAACCTGATAAAATTCTTCTTCTAGATCTTCAACTGATAAGTACCAAGACCATGACATTGAACCCTTGACTATAGTATCCCTCCAAGTCACTTGGCACCCACCTTGATATGATTCTCCCTTATTTATCTTTCCTCCTAAAGAAACTCAATCTCTATCTCGTTGTACTTCTCCTCCACAACTTCCCTAGAGAATCTTGGTCTCTAGTTCTTCTAGAGAAAACCTTGGCCTCTACTTTGATTACTTAGTAGAGTTTCTCTCTTACTGCCCTAGAAGAATCCATTGCCCAAACTTCACACTTCCTAGAAGAATCTATTGCAAACTTCGCACTACCCAAAATATTCTGCTACCCAGACTTCACACTTCCAAATGATTCTTCATTGTACCTAGTAGATGATGACCTAGAAGAATCTTTGTCCTTCCCTTTTTGCTACTCCTTCTTCATCCTTCTTCTAGCCTTCTTTCTTTTGTCTTCACACTTTTCTAGGGAATGCTTTTTCAAATTGTGTGTTTCCAAATGAGGTCAAGTAGGGCTATATATACCCTTCTTGCTGCCCTTTAGGCCGACTTGACAGCTGGATTTTAGGCTAACTTAATCTTGTAGCTTCCTTATAGTTTGTAAGCCGACTTCAAGGGGTTTGGTGACAAGTTCTTGGATGATACTTTACATAGACGATATTGACCTTTTTCTAAGTGTAACATGATTTCATTTACATGACAATGACTCTTTTATGACTAGATGAATAAACCATAAAGACTCTTAATGGGAGTCTGGACTCAAAAACAAAATTACTTTCTCATGAAATCCATGAAGCAATTCAATATAATAATTCCATTTTTCTTATTTACATCTCTTTACATAAAATCATAATTACATGTCATTATGAAGACTAAACCTAGTTACACTTTTTCAGCACCCCCTCCTAACTAGGGAGGTATTCATAATGGTACCTTCCACTTTCTCAATCTGAAGAATTTATCTTAAGAAGAATTTGGATTTGTAACTCATTTGTATAACATCATACTAGCTGACATTTATATAGCAAGGCCTTGACTAACATCTCTATCTCTCCATAGAGAAAAATTCTGGTGAGACCAATGATTTATAGACATACTCATCATGGTCTCTCTTAGAACATACCACACTTGGGTTCTCTTAGGATATGCCCCATAAGAACTATTATTTTCTTGGAATCCCCAGTCCCCAAAAGAATATCAGTCCTCCATGACTACTCTTTCATGGGATTCCCTACTTCATCCCACAAGAGCATCAAAAGCCAAATTATTACACAATCCTCCATGTCTATCGCTCCTTCTTATATGAGGAGGTCTTATTTCATTAAAGTAATGTACTCATTCCTATCACATAGGAATGTACCTAAGCTTCCGACTGAGGAATTTTTCAAGTTTCTTCCAATTAAGAAACTTCTTCTTTGGCTCCATCTTAACCAGGGACCTATAACACCAATCAGTTGTATGAAGAACTCCTTTCTTCGATGTCAGGATTTTCCTTTAAGGAGTCTTCAACTTTTGGGAACTTCCATATATAGGGCACAAATCATCCATCACTTTTTTTCCATGAGTTAGTCATGTCCCTAACTCATCAGAAAGTGATTCATCAATTTTTCCATCTGGATTTGCTTCATGTAATTCTGCTTTCATGCCATAGTTCTAGAAGAACATTACGTCCTTCGATATTGTCTGCTTGGAAGTCATTCACAGATCTTCCCTTTTACAGTTCTACATCAGGCCAAATAGATGTTAGTTCAAAATAATCAATGTACACTTCAAATTAGAATTACCTTTGTGATGATCTTTCACAATGACATATTCTTGTAAGTATCGACATCCTACATGTAGATTGACACATCTTCCATAGATATTCAATCGAAAGGGTATCTATCTTTTCTGACTTCTTCTGGGAGATATTTTAGTCAAATCTTCTTGGACTTTGAATGCCTTATATCATCGATGTATATTATCATAATGTCTTCCTTAATTTTCACACACTTCATGCCCATAAGCTTCCAATATTGATTGTAGTCAACTTCCTTATGTTGCATATATTATGTTGATTTCATCTAGTGTGACTTATGCTCTTCTACAATAGTTAGGAGGAGGAGATAAGTTCTTCTCTAGATCATATTGTAACCAAATCAATTTCATAATAATCCATGTGAGCATACCTCATTTTTATTTCGGTCATCCAACCTTCCTATAGTAGCTTCATCCGAAGGGAATTTATCCTTCATACCTGCTTTCCTTGTTGTGTCATCATATTATTCCTTGAATCCCATAATCTGGAATTCCTTAATGAAAAACTTTTTCTTCCTTTCTCTATTGATGAGTCCTTTGATGAGAATTATATTAGAGAATCTTGAGGATATTTTATGTCCTCATCTTGCAGATGTTTTCTTTTATGATGATCCTAGTCAATGATAATCTTTTTCTTCTTATAAATACTCATGAGGTTTCCTAATAGCTTCCTAATTAGTAGGATTTGGACCAAACATACTTTCCTCCCATGTCACGAGCTCTTACTTCTAATGCTTTTATCAAGATGCTTCCTTCTAATGCATACTATCTGGTTTACATTGATTTCTACCTATAACTTACAAGTGAAAAATACCTTTTAATGAAGAAGTTGACCTTAGTCATCTTTTAGCTTCTTCCTTCTTATGCTTCTTTGTCTCAGGTTCTTTTACTTCCTTAGTAGAGTAGTCTTCTTCCATTCCCCTCTTGCGATTAGGACAATCTTTTATGTAGTGTCCAAAGTTGTGACAACCATAGCATCTTACTTTATCCATGTTCTTCCTTTTCTTCTTTGGAATACCAAACTTTTCAAATCTTTCTTTTCGTTTTGACACTAATTGTTTCCTTCTTTCTTCACTTTCATTCTTCATATTGTCTCCTTCTTCCTTAACGAGAGACCATAACCTAATGTAAGGGATAACTTCCTCTTCTTTAGAGGCTGTGTGGTTACCTTGTTTGTCAGTTAATGCATTTATAATTTTTGAGATTATTTCATTATCTAATACTCTCTCTCCTAGATCATTTAGTTGTTATTTTATTTGAGATGTCTTAGAGAGGCATGATGATATCCCTCCATCTATGTTCAACTTATGAAGTTCATATATAAGAGTTAAGATCTTTTTATCGTGCTTCTAGAGAAAATTTCTTTCACCTTATCATATATTTCTTTATATGTTTCTAGCTTTGCTACAAAGGAAATAAGTGAATCTTTGATGGATTCCTTGACAAATTTTTGAGCCTTAAGATCCTTTTTCATGTATTCTGATAATGCTCATTCTTTGGATGGCTTGGAGACTTTCCCATGAACATGATCAATGACTTCATTTACTTCAAGGACGATGTCTATTCTATTTTTCCAAGCAAGGAAGTTTGATGCTCCAACCAACTTTTGGTCTTCCTTAAAACATGAAGTCATTTTCCTAGATTGTATTATAATAAGAGGTACTTACTTCAGAAGATCAAATATTCAACTTTAATGATGAAATTGTTGCTTCTTGCTTCAAGTATTTTGGAGAGGGAGGAATGCCTTCAATGATATCTTTGCTTTAAGAGAGAGAGGATTGAATTTTAATTTAATCTTCCTTAGAGCTTCCACTTCTTTTGATGATATGATAATATTTGAAATGCTTCTAGGGTTTCTGCTTCCTTGTTGAAGATGATTTCAATATTATTGCTTTCGATCTAGGGTTTTGGTTTGATGAGAATCTAGATTTCCTTCTTCATAACCTTCGACTTACTTTGATTCCTCCTTTGAAGATTGATTATTGTGTGTTAACTTGCTTTGTTTGCCCATTCTTGTCTTCAACACCTTAGCTCTGATACCATGTTGAGAAATCTAGTGCATTCAATGTTAACAATTTATCTGCTTTATAATTGCTTGTGATATTCTTGCTCTTCTGTTACTTATGATCTTTCACTTTGTTAGCTTATTAACTTGTTATTTTCATCAAGATCATTATCAAAATAAATACAAGTGACACAAAAGATAGGCTTCTCCAGCCAGGGCCAAAACATCTCACCTCTTGAGAGGAAAACCCAATAAAATTCTTCTTCTAGATCTTCAATTGATAAGTAGCAAGAACATGACATTGAACCCTTGACTATAGTATCCCTCCAAGGCACTTGTCACCCACCTTGATCTACTTCTCCCTTCTTCATCTTTCCTCCTAGAGAAACTGAGTCTCTATCTCGTTGCACTACTCCTCCACAACTTCTCTAGAGCATCTTAGTCTCGAGTTCTTCGAGGGAAAACATCGGCCTCTACTTTGATTACTTAGTAGAGTTTCTCTCTTAATGGCCTAGAAGAATCTGTTGCCCAAACTTCGCACTTCCCAGAAGAATCTATTTCCCAGGCTATGCACTACCTAGAAGATTTTGTTGCCCAAACTTCACACTTCCATAAGATTCTTTGTTGTACCGAGTAGATGATAACCCATAAGAATCTTCATCCTTCCCTTTCTGCTTCTCCTTCTTTGTCCTCCTTCTAGCCTTCTTTATTTTTTCTTCCCCTTCGCACTTTTCCAATTAATTATTGTTCAAATTGTGTGTTTCCAAATAAGGACGAGTAGGGCTATATATACCCTTCTTTGCTACCCTTTAGGCCGAAATGATAGCTGGAGTTTAGGTCGACTTAATCTTGTAGCTTCCTTATAGTTTGTAGGTTGACTTGAAGGGGTTTGGTGACCAATTCTTGGAGGATACTTTACATAGACAATATTTATGTCCTGCCAAGTGTAACATGACTTCATTTACATGAAAATGACTCTTTTATGACTAGATGAATAAACCCTAAAGACTCTCAATGAGATTCTTGACTCAAAAACAAAATTTCTTCCTCATGAAACCCATGAAGCAAGTCAATATAATAATTTCATTTTTCTTATTTACATATCTTTACATAAAATCATAATTAGATGTCATTATGAAGGCTGAACCTAGTTACACTTTTTCAACAATTATCTCTACCTATAATAGAGAATATTAGAAATGAAATTCATGATTTCTTGGGGAATTGAATTGATTTAATGAACCTGAAACTGAGGACATGAGGCGTGTTGTTAAAGAAATACTTTGTAAGCCTTAAAATGATTCCCATATATTAGCTACATGTTTAAATTACCAAGATAATTGCAACTGATTGACTGAAAGGAAGTTCCTAATTACTCACTAACTCAAAGGAAAGGATTGGCCTTCAGTTCTATTTCTAAGTCTTTCCTTAGATTTTATTTCTTGGGCATGACAACAAAAACCTGCCTTTCATTAGAAAGGTCAGTCTCTTTCCTTTTAGGTAGGAAAGTTTCTTGAGAAGTTTATCCACATTATCAGTCACAATAAGAAGGCATTCATACCACTACCACAACCTAGTCAACGACTTAGTCAACAAGGAAAAGTTGCGGCAAATCACATAACAGGTTCACATGACAAAGCATCAAAGCAAAACATCGTGGTAGGGGATTGAGGGCTGAGTATTCTAGATGATATCTAATGAGATGAGAAATTCATGCTCACAATGGTTAATATTCAATCTCCAAGATCCATGAAATCATGAGTCATCATTACTCTATTTTGAGTTATCGCAATGAAACTTTGAGTCTATTGTTACTTTTAAACTCTATAAATATTGTAGTTCATTTGAGAATGAAAAAGTTAAGTAAGTTTGATTTATATGAATCTTATGCTATTAATATAGTCTTGATCCATAAGAGTTATATCTTCTTTGTGCATAAATGTGTGTTATGATGTGATTTAAGTTAATAGTTGTAGGTTTTGAATTTTCTCTAGTGCATCCGACTCAACTAGGAGAGACCCTATTCTAGGATGCACAACACCTATTATTTGAATGAGTTAGTTTTTATTTTAATGAGATTGTTATAACCTTTATCATAATTATCTACATAGGAATAAATATTTATGAGCTTTTAGACCCAAGGCTGTATTGAATTCTTTCCATAGATTAGAGTTACTTTTAATGTCAATTTCACTAAATTAGATTAGAAAGGAAATCCTAGAATATAGTTTACATTACACTTAACAAGCTTACAAACCCAAATTGATAATTTAATGTAACTAAATTCTAGTACAATAGAATTAACCATAGGAATCCAACCATTACAAGGATTGAACTTCCCCATATACAAGCAATCTTTTGAAATGAAATTGACAGGGAAATCTGGGTCTTCACAGAGGAGTTTCTACTTGCCAAGCCTAGATATCCCATATTAATATTGTATGCTAATAAAAATAAGAAGGAAAAATTGTTAAGGCAAGGGGATGACATCCCAAAATAAAAATTTTCTTGGAACACATAGTCCAAGGCTAGACCTCGATCTTCAACAAATCTCTATCAAGTTTTCATCCTATAGAAATTTTGAATAATATAACACTTATTCATAGAGATTATCCTCATTATACACTATTGCGGAATGCATGCATAATACATAACCTCCTCTACCATTGATCATCAATTTTGCAGAATTAAAGAAACAATCACATGCACACATTGAAACATCAACCACACATATCAACACAATATATCACGGGGAAAGCATGCAGCTGAAAACCCCCAAGTATCTGTATATTATATTGATTGAGAACATGTAACAATACATAGTACAATACTCCTCACAAGTAATCAATACTATCTCCACCTGTTACACACAAACTAGCTCAGATCTGAATCAATCACAGGTTCAAATCTCCCCCACTGCTTGCCTGCTTCCACTGTGCAATCCTGCATGAGAATAGAATAAGAATGGCTGATCCAAACTCATATTTCCCTTGTGTTGCACTACACAATCCTCATTGGAAATCTCAATCCACTGATTGTGCAAATCTCATGCACCACTATAGTCACAACTGACAGTTGTCTTTCCCTTTCACTCACCTCTAACACTTGTCTCTACTAAACTGTCCATGCACTAAATTAATTGATGTATTCTTTAGTTGATTTATGAGTTAATAATTAGTGAATTAATTAATAATTAATTCACACCACTCATCACTAGTGTAATTGTTAGTTAGACTAAATACAACTAGTTCAACTAAGTTAAACTGAACACAACTCCATCAACTCCTCATTCAACTCCAC
>APFE030935092.1:0-17563 GCA_000404065.3 Pinus taeda | reverse complement strand
ACTACGTTGACTTTAAACATGGCCTTAACTCTGTAACTGCGTTGACTTTAAACATGGCACCTATGATTCAATTCCTAAATATCATTTTTTAGAAAATTGTTGAAGTATAAACTCCATAAAATATTTTTAATCAAACTTAGTGTTATCTATAAATAGAAAATTGTTACAATATTAGTAAAAAAATGTCTATAATATATTTTTAAGGAAACCTGAGCAATATTGTGGAAAGATATTAGAGAAGATTCAATTTTTTTTTTCCAAACATTTTCCATAATCCTCTCAACATTTTCAATTCAATGTTGTAGTTGTGCTCTATAGACACTAACCAAGGTGTCATGGAAAAAAATCAAGAATTCAATGTTGTGGTTGTGCTCTATAGACACGAACCAAGGTGTCATGGAAAAAAATCTAATATTGATAGGTAAAAAACATATTAACATAAAAAAAACTAATAATATTAATAAGTAAAAAATGTATTAATATTTAAAAACAAAAAATGTATTAATATTTAAAAACAAAAATGAGAAAATGCAATTTTAACAATCTTCATTCTTATTATTCAATTTATTGTGAGAAGAGAGTCACCACACAAATACATTTTTGAAATAAGGAAATAGGGCTATCATTTAGATATAGTTGTTTATGGCTTTCGAAATTGTATAGTTATGTACTCTATAAAGTTAATAGATAATATTAATAACTATACCAATATAATCATTAAATGTAATCACATCGCATTTATATAGAAATTGGTAAACCATCTATCTATGTCGAAGTTGAGTTACCCATCTTGATCCTTAACGAACACGATGTCGGCCTATGTGAGATAGAAACGGTCACGATATATTAACACATGTTCCCCTTTGGAAAGTAAAAATTAGTTGTGATTATTTCAATGAGCCGCAAAGTTCTATGCATATTTTGAATAGACCACAAGCCTCGTTTATTTAATAAGCGAAAATGGAGCAAGCCCGCGTACAGGTTCAAACTGAAATCAGATCAGAGAGGATAAACAGAGTCTTAGAATGCGGTAAATGTTTGAAATATATAGAGACCTCCGGTGAGTGTGAGTGCCATGAATTGCTTATTCCAGGCAGAGAAGACACAAACACGATGGAGTTTTATCGCAAATACTTGCTTTGCCTTGTTAAACATTTCATAAGAACTGGGGTTCCAAGCCTTTCTCCTTTGGATGAAAATATTGATTTCAGAAACGAAACTGCTAGTGCAAGGGAGACTTTCTATTATGCAGCAAATGGGTTGAAAGTGGAATTCGGCCCATGGGATTCAGAGGAGGCTGATTCGCAGGAAACTCAAGATCAAGAACGGAGTATTTCCTCGAATCCCGACCCTGCTGATCCTAATTCCCTTTCTGAACTAGGAACTTCAGGCAATCAACAAAATCCAAATCATAGTTCCGTGAGTATTGAACAAAGCCTGATTAGTAATCCAAGTGAAGGGAACATGGAGGGAGATGAAATGTTAAATTATCTTCAACTCCGATTAACGACTGTAAAGTTTATGTCTGGAAAAAGCGCTGTGATACTGGATATATTGGGGCAACATCTTGATTGGCAACAAATTCTCCAACATGTGGAGTCCGATACAGTAGAGTTGAGATGGCGGTTTTACAGATTTGAAGGGATGTTTGATGAATATGACTACACTGATTATAGTGAAGTTTTCGTAGAGAACGACTATGGGAGTTTTTACCGATTTGAGCACATTGATTTCAGTGAAATTAACGTAGAGGACGACGACTTTGTGTTGGGCTCGAATGCTGATGAATTCGGGGACATGATTAGCTTTGATGGATATGACGATACTAATGAGTATGAGTTTGCGTTGAATGCAGATGAATTTGGCGATGGACTTGACGATATTGTGTCTGAGTTTCCTTTGAATGCAGCAGATGAATATGAAACCATTGTTCTCCATGATGATAATTTCAACAGTGGCCCTCCTCCTGCATCCAAATCGGCAATTGAAAGTTTGCCTACGCACGTTATCTCCCTTGAAAGGGCAGATGCAGATGCATTTTGCTGCATCTGCACAGACCCGATATCTGTTGGTGATGAAACCAAAATACTGCCATGCAATCACTTTTATCACAGTGAATGCATCATTAAGTGGCTTGGCATCAGGAATGTTTGTCCACTATGCCGATATGAGCTGCCCTCAGATGTAGATGGAGAACAACGCCAAAACTGAAAGACTGATCAGTGAATCTACTTTTTAATTTGTGTATCATCGGGAAGTACTTAGCTTCCGAGCTTATTTATTGAATGAAATTTGGGTTTAACTTCTTGGAGATAATATATTCTTATTTTAAATAATAAATAAGTCGATGTCAGTATAAATAATTTAAGGTTGATGTAATTTATTTATTTATTTTAAATATAATTTAACAGTTATAATGAACTATTATTTGAATAATATATATTTAGAATTTTCCCTTGCACTGTGGGCAATCACAGAGTAATAGAAAGGGATTAGAGAGAAGTGACGGGCAAGGTTAAGAGATTCACTTGTATGGTGGCCAAAACGCTATTTATTCAGATTGTACCAGAGAAAATGGTTTCGAGAAAGTTTGAGAATAACCCATAAAAAAGGCACAAGGGAAGACATTACTACCTAATGAGAGTGTGCAATGTGCTCAACCATGAGATATGGGAAAGACTGGTGTGGTTTGCTTCCACAGTGGCTATTTGTAAGAAGAGATTGTGCAGTTCATTGAGGTAAGTAGTAGAAGGTAAGTCACTTTGCCGAAGAGATATTTAATGCAATGTGAGAGGGAGAAGACATTATATGGTGTACTTTGATTTTGCATAGGGCGTCTAGAAATTATCCATGCATTGTACGAGGTAGGATCGCTAGAAAATAAATGCAGTAAGTTGATACAAGCAAGAGGTATTAGGCGACTATGCTTTGAAAGTTCTGAATGTGCAGCCATAAGAGATGACCTTAAGAAATACTTAGTGCACAAGTCTAGGAGGAAAATATCTAATTTATGAGGCTCATGGATAGGAAATTCTCATCACCTAGTGAAGTATTGAAGATTTCATAACTTGCACTAGACAGGAGGACCAAGAAGAGCTCCAAAATGGCTAAGTGTGGGACTAGTAGAGTAAGAGAGGGGAATGCTTCCAAACTAGAATCAAACATGGATTGCACACATGAATGCCATTGATATAAGCTAGGAGAATGCACAATACTCAATAACAACAATCACACCTTGAAACGACAACAAAGTGATACATATTTTTAAGTGCAACAATTAAAATGCCACATTATGACACTTAGAATACACATTGCGACACAGGTGTCAACTGTGACCAGAAAGTGTGCTGAGCTACAAGAATGTATCTAGTGCATATTCTTATGATATGTAGGACCATATAATGCAACATAGTGCATTAGAATTTCCTATACTTATGTGCAAAGGTGTGACAGATACATGAGAGAAACCGACTAAAAGTGACACTTGCGTTAGTAATAAAATGTGAAAATGACACTTGCAAACTCTAAGGAAATGGAAAGTGACACATGTGAGAGTGAAGGTAACATGAAAAATATGCTTATTAAATTGAACACAAGAAAAAACGAAAATTGAAAATGTTAAAGTGACACTTACGAAAGCAAAGCTGCACAAAAGCGACAGTTGGGAAAACTCATCGAAATAGAAGTACAACTGCAAGCAAAGTGAGGGATACTATCAATGGAGAGTGCATATTGAATGTTAGCATGGGTTCAACATTGCGCAGGCACTATATTGATGTACTGAACTATTCTTGTTCAATCTTGCATAAAGGAAGTGTGTTTATGAACTCATCAAGGGTTGAACATGTGTGAGCAAGTGACATCAACACTAGAGTTTTAGAAGAAGACTTTAAAAATTAAAAAACAACAATCGACCATGAAGTGAACATGGAATCAAATATCGTAAAAACCTTAGTTGTCTCTAAAAATTAAGTGTAGGCAAAATTTTTGAGGGTGTTAATTGTAGTGTCAAGAAAGGTCTAAAATATAAATTAGAATTAAGATGGCGATTTTACAAAATTGATGGGATTTTTGATGGATATGACCACACTGATTATAGTGAAATTTCTGTAAATAACGACTATGGGATTTTTTATTGATTTGAACACATTAATTATAGTGTAATTCGTGTAGAGTATGACTATGTGTTGGGCTCGAATGTAGATGAATTTGGGGACATGATTAGTTTTGATGTTATGATGATATTGACTATTAGTTTGAGTTGAATGCAAATGAATTTGGCGATAAGATTAGTTTTGATGGATATGAAAATAGTGTATGAGTTTCCTTTAAATAAAACATAAGAATATGAAATCATTATTCTTGATGATGATAATTTCAATAGCGGCCCTCCTCCTGCATCAAAATCTGCAATTGAAAGTTTTCAGTATTATTACACTTGTGATTTTTGAATTTTGGATACAAGTTAGTTTTTAAAAGAAAATTATTTGATTTTTTTTATTTTATTAATGGTGTGAGAGGTTTACTCTAAAACTCAATATTACTAATAATATTATTAGAAAGATTACCAGAAAGATGTGTAATGTTTTTTTATTTTTAACATGTATTTTTTAAAATAAAAATAAATTATTATCTATATAAAAAATAATATTCTTTTTTTTTCATAAATAAATGGCTATATATTTGGTTAGTTTTAATTAAAAGAATTACAAAAAGTCAATAATTCCATTTCCAATGAGTTAGTTTTATTAGTTATTTCATTTTTCCATATGTAGTAAATAGGTTCCATTTGGGTGTGTTCAACCTGACACTTTTCCCTTTTATAATTAAATTATTTTTCTCTAAAATAAAAACAAATATGTTATATTTTTACATGAGCTTGAGAGATATGCTTTAAAAAAGTCTTTCAATACAATATTTATCCATGTTAACTAATTAAAGCTAAATCAAACCCTGTCCATTGGATCGTTCTAAGAATAAGATTTCCAATAGTAGGTGGAAATCTGAAAATGGATCTCTGGATCTGAAGTTAGAGAAGATTGAAGATAACCTTTGATAGCCACAAAACAAAGAGGAAAAGACCAAGGCGAGGCTAATCGAAGTCGTAGTTTCCTAAGAGCAGTGACAAGGGAAAATATAGAGCAACTTGTGATCAGAGATCACCGATATCAACGATCACAAATCACAGAGGCCCTTAGCCCATAGTGTATCGCAGATTGGAGGTCCCAATAGTCAAGTAAATCGATGATCGGTGGGTCTAATGTACCATTCTTAAGGAATTGTGGAGGAATACCTTGATAGTGTTAAAGCAACAAGGGAGGGCCGATGTCAATTTACAAAGGAAATCAAGTGAAAAACCATAGGTAGGCGGGCCTTTCCTCTCTCCCCCAGGGGGCCACATGGTGGAATATCAGTATTGAAACCACTTGCCAATGAAGATCACCCATGACAAGGAAAAATCAGTATTGAAATCATCTATACTATCTCTACCTAGCTCATGGAGGAAGCTGCTTGTGATAGGCTGATGAAAGGAATGTGAAGGAAGGGCTTTAGCAAGAAGGTGCAGTTGAGCTCAAAAATGGCTTACGAAAGCACCAATTTTCATTAGAACTGTGCAATGCACTATGAGGAGGATTTCTTCAAGATCTATCACAGTGGGTAAGTACAAGGATAAATGTGATGAGCCTATTGACTAAGATTACACAATACATAGGGTTGAAGGGAGAGGAATATAATGACTGCTTAATTTCACTTGAAAGTGACTAATAAGGGGATCTAAGACTATGCCATGTACATAGGATGCAAGGTAGGACAAGTCTTGGGCATAGTGCACACTTACAAGAGACAATGCAATATGACTATTCATTCAGGGTGCACTGTGGATTGGGAAGGAGAGACATGACCACAAGGAGAGGGAATAACCCATAAAAAAGGCACAAGGGAAGAAATTACTACCTAATGAGAGTGTGCAATGTGCTCAACCATGAGATATGGGAAAGACTGGTGTGGTTTGCTTCCACAGTGGCTATTTGTAAGAAGACATTGTGCAGTTCATTGAGGTAAGTAGTAGAAGGTAAGTCACTTTACCGAAGAGATATTTAATGCAATGTGAGAGGGAGAAGACATTATATGGTGTACCTTCATTTTGCATAGGGCGTCTAGAAATTATCCATGCATTCTACAAGGTAGGATCGCTAGAAAATAAATGCAGTAAGTTGATACAAGCAAGAGGTATTAGGCGACTATGCTTTGAAAGTTCTGAATGTGCAGCCATAAGAGATGACCTTAAGCAATACTTAGTGCACAAGTCTAGGAGAAAAATATCTAATTTATGAGGCTCATGGATAGGAAATGCTCATCACCTGGTGAAGTATTGAAGATTTCATAACTTGCACTAGACAGGAGGACCAAGAAGAGCTCGAAAATGGCTAAGTGTGGGACTAGTAGAGTAAGAGAGGGGAATGCTTCCAAACTAGAATCAAACATGGATCGCACACATGAATGCCATTGATATAAGCTAGGAGAATGCACAATACTGAATAACAACAATCACACCTTGAAACGACAACAAAGCGACACATATTTTTAAGTGCGACAATTAAAATGCCACATTATGATATCTAGTGCATATTCTTATGATATGTAGGAACATATAATGAAAAATAGTGCATTAGAATTTCTTGTACTAATGTGCAAAGGTGTGACAGATACATGAGAGAAACCAACTAAAAGCGACACTTGGAGGCGAGTGAATCTCTCGACCTTGCCCATCCCAATTCTCTAATCCCTTCATGACCTTCTATTATTTTGTGATTGTTGACAAGCCATGGGAAAATTTTAAAATATAATATTATTCAAATAATAAATAATCATAAATATTAAATTATATTTAATAAATAAATGATATCAACCTTAAATTAAAGTTATATAAAGACATGAACTTATTTTTTTTAATAATAATCTATTATCTAAAAGAAAATTTAAGCCCAAATTTCATTCAATAAACAAATTCAGAAGCCACTAAAAGTAGTTCCCAATGATACAAAAATTAAAAAGTAGATTCCATTATCAGCCTTTTAGTTTTGTCTTTGATCTCCATCTACATTTGAGGGCAGCTAATATCGGCATGGTGGACAAACATTGCTAATGCCAAGTTACTTAATGATGCATTCAATGTGATAAAAGTGATTGCATGGTAGTATTTTCGATTCATCACCAACACCTATCTTTTTTGTGCAAATACAACAACATGCATCTGCACTTTCAATGCAGATTACATATGTAGGTAAATTTTCAATTGCAGATTTCGATGCAGGAGGATGGCCGCTGTTGAAATTATCATCATCAAGAATAATGATTTCATATTCTTATGTTGTGTTCAAAGGAAACTCATACACAATATCATCATATCCATCATAACTAATCTTATCGCCAAATTCATTTGCATTCAACTCAAACTCATACTTAATATCATCATATCCATCAAAACTAATCATGTCCCCAAATTCATCGACATTCGAGCCCAACACATAGTCATACTCTACACGCATTACACTATAATTAATGTGTTCAAATCCATCAAAAATCCCATAGTCGTCCCTTACAGAAATTTCACTATAATCAGTGTGGTCATATCTTTCAAAAATCCCATCAATTTTCTAAAATCGCCATCTTAATTCTAATTTATATTTTAGACCTTTGTTGACACTACGATTAACACCCTCCAAAATTTTTCGTACACTTAATTTTTAGAGGCTACTAAGGTTTTTATGATATTTGATTCCATGTTCACTTCATGTTCGATTGTTGTTTGTTAATTTTTAAAATCTTCTTCTAAAACTCTAGTGTTGATGTCACTTGCTCACACATGTTCAACCCTTGATGAGTTCATAAACACACTTCCTTTATGCAAGATTGAACAAGAATAGTGCAGTACATCAATATAGTGCCTGCGCAATGTTCAAACCATGCTAACATTCAATATGCACTCTCCATTGATAGTATCCCTCACTTTGATTGCAATTGTACTTCTATTTCGATGAGTTTTCCCAATTGTCGCTTTTGTGCTCCTTTGCTGTCGTAAGTGTTGCTTTAACATTTTCAATTGTCATTTTTGCTTGTGTTCAATTTAATAAGCATATCTTTCATGTCACATTCGCTCTTGCATGTGTCACTTTCAATTTCCTTAGAGTTTGCAAGTGTCATTTTGACGTTTTCTTACTAACACAACCATAAGGGTATTTATGCAAATTGTAGATTGAATGAAATGGTTTGAGAGAAGTAATAGAAATTCATGAAGGAAATGATACATCTAACTTTCAAATTAAAAATGAAATATTATCTAAATAGAAAATAATGTTCGTTATCATAACAAAAAATGATTGTTTATAAAAATTGAGTATGTATATATGGTTAGTTTTAATTAAAAGCGTTATAAAAAATTAATAATTCCATGCTCAATATGGTAGATTGATTAGTTGTTGTGTAGATTGGTATATAGCACATGTGTAGTTCCATTTGTGTTCAACCTGGAGTTAACACTTTTTATGATGATTACAATACTCCAAGTCGAACACACATGAAAATACAATGTTTACTATAATAATGAAAAACAAAAATAAATATATGTACTTGGTTAGTTTTGATTAAAAACATAAAAAATATGAAATAATTAAAACAAAAGAAAATATCTTATAATTTAACTTGAGTGTGAGGGAGATGTATAATTCTTTATAATTTTAAAAAATATTTCAATAAAACATTTAAAAAATATTATTTGAGTATCCATGTTAACTAATTTATTTCAATATCAATTTCATATCACACACACAATAATAGTCAAGGAAGAATTTCTATTGGGGATCTGAATTTGAATGAACGCTACTGTGAGACATGGAGAACTTTCACAAAGGCTCTACTTATTTGGAGCATATCCCCATTTCGTGTTTATACCCCTAAGCTCGGTTATATTTAGCTTATGGTAATAAGGCTTGACAATATCACCAAATGATAGTGGAAGAAAGTTTGGAAGGCCAAATTCCCTACAAAATCTAAGCTCTTTATGTGGTGTATAATTGAAAAGAAAGCCACAACTTGGGACGCTCTTAGAAAAGATATCTGGAAAGTCCTAGTTGGTGATCCTTGTGTAAGAATACAAAAGAATATGCCATGCACATTTTCATGACTTGCCCTTTTTTTAACAGGTTTCGAATATATGTAAATAGGTTGTAGTACACTCAAGGTATTGTGTTGGGGAGAAGACAAATTGACTCTCAAATCCGTCATGCGTTTCCTTCAAAACTACACCCCTAGTTTTGTCCTTGGGTGTGTCGCTGGCTCAAAATAGAGCCATATTCCAAGAAAAGCCTTCAATTGTTTAGCACTCTGTGGCTAAAGCCATGCCTATTTTAGCTCATTTCTCTAAGAAAAAGGGGCCAACCCTCCTAGAATGGTAATTGTAGAAAATATTGAACATCCTTACCCTTGGTATATTTTTGATGGTGCATCAATTAACTCCGAACAAAACAATGGTGGCGGCTTTATCCTCTTCATTTTAGTCTCTCATTTTTTAAAGTAAAAATGGGGTTAGGCCCTAGATCCAATAATAAGGATGAACTCCTAGGTTGCAAGAATTTGCTCCTTTTCGCCTTAGCTAAATAGTGTACTCATATCCAAGTTTTTGGGGATACCACGCTGATCATCAATTGGTTAAATGACTTTTAAATTTGGAGGAACATTTCTCTCATGTCCATCTTTGATGAAATTAATATGTTGATGCAAAAGATATTTTATAGAAATTCTATCAATGGTGGTAGAGCTCTCATAGGTCACAAAACATCATGATGACATCACCCGTCCTATATTATTTCATACGCCTATTCATCATCTTCACACAAGGGTTTTATAAATTAGATCGAAGGACCAATTTTTAAATCTATTTTGACAATTTTTTATAACGATTACAACATTCACGGTTTGACAAAAGCTGCTATCTTTTTCCCCTCCCTTGATCAAGAATGTATTTTTATGAACAAACAAGAAATCTTTGATATGGCTCATGTTGAAAAAAAAAAAAAAGGAAATGTTAAAAATAACATTAAGAATGATCCTAATTTAATTTGTCCTTGAATTAAATTAGGAATTAAATTGTAATTTTAATTGTCATAGTAACTTGTACTAGTGAACTAGGTTATTTTGACTTAGTTGAATGTGTTAATTCGAGTTGGGATTATATTTAGAATGGTTCCTAAACTTTATGGGTTCAAGTTTAGTTCTTTTGAGTTGTAATTATTTAATTTAGTTTAAGAGAGTTAAATTCACTTAAACTAGTTCCAATTGATGGGCGAATTAGTGGGAGATCCAGTAGTGGGGTGTAACCAACACTAGTCAATCTTATTCACTCATAAATAAGTCATGAACGTTAGATGAGAGAAAGACTCAATTAAGATTAGAGTCCACGAACAATGTACTATTATTTGTAAAAAAAATCTAATATTGATAAGTAAAAAATGTATTAATATTCTAAAACTAAAATTGAAAAGTGTAATTTTTGACAATTTTCATTCTTGAAAGGTTCTTCAGCGTAAATCACATAAGAATTCATTTGTCGACGCATTTCGAACCAACCAGTGTGGTTCATCGTGGTTGATTTACGCTGAAGAACCTTTCAAAATTTTGATATGGATCACAAAAGCCTCAATTCTACAATTTTCATTCTTATTAATCAATTTATTGTGAGAAAAGAGTAGCCACACACACAAATGTTTAAAATAAGGAAATATGGCTATCATTTAGTTATAATTATTTATGGCTTTATAATTGTGTAATTATGTACTCTGTAGACTTAATAAATAATATTAATAACTATTCCAATATAATCGTTAAATTAAAAAAACAAAATAAATATCAACAATCAACTCCACATGAAATAAATATTTTTAGTTTAGAAGGCTTCTAAAACCGGTCATTAAATGTAATGAAATCACATTTATAAAAAAATGGTAAACGATCTATCTACGTCGATGTTGAGTTACCCATCTTGTTAAGGGTCGACATTGAGTTACCCATCTTGATTCTTAATGAACATGATGTCGGCATATGTGACATAGTAATAGTTAGGATATATTAACAAATGTTCCCCTTTGGAAAGTAAAAGTTTATTGAGATTATTTTAATAAGCCACAAAGTTCCACGCATATTTTGAATAGGGCAGAAGCCTCATTGTTTTCATAAGCGAAAATGCAGCAACCCCCCATACAGATTCAAACTCAAATCAGAATAGATAGGATAAAGAGAGTCTTAGAATGTGGTAAATGTTTGAAATACATAACAACTTCCGGCGAGTGTGAATGCCACGAATTGCTTATTCAAGCCAGAGAAGACAAAAACAAGATGGAATTTTATCACAAATACTTGCTTTTCTTAGTAAACATTTCATAAGAAATGGGGTTCCAAGCCTTTCTCCTTTGCATGAGAATATTGATTTCAGAAATGAAACTACTAGTTGAAGGAGACTTTCTATTATGTAGCAAATGGGTTGAAAGTGGAATTTGGCCCATGAGATTTAGAGGAGGGTTGTTCATAGGAAACTCAAGGTTAAGAACAGAGTATTTCCTCGAATCTAGACCCTACTTGTAACGCCGATGACGCATTGCCGCGTTCGGGCAAAACGAGCATGCCCTCTAGGTGTTTTTAACTGAGATTTGGAGGTGTCAGTGACGGGCGCATGATGGGCAGACAGACGAGTCGGTCATGTGAATCGACGAGTTGGGTGCACCCAAGCAAGGGCAACAAGCTAGCTGAAATGGGCGAGCGAGTGCCCTACCCCTAGGCCGATGTGTTAGGATGGAGAACAACCAAAAGGTTGGTCAACTTGGCCATAGGCTGAAGCCCCACCTTGGCACGACCATATAAAAATGCGATGACAACCATTTGAAAACCAATGAAGAGATGGAGTGCACAAGTCTAGAGATGAAATCGTGGAGAAGGTGAGTTGCCTTAGGCACATGCGATGGTGAGCTCGCACGGCGGGCATTACTTCTGAATGATAGAACATTGCGATGGGAGGCGGTAATGCAGAAAGTGTGCGGACATGGCAGGTGAGGTCACAGGTCACACTACCGGGTGAGAGACCGAACTCAACCTGCACAGTGACACGGGCAGGGCGCCCTGACGGTGGGGTGACTCGTCGATGGAAGTGGTGAATGAACTGCGGTGGCAGTGAGTTGTCAAACAAAAAATGGTGAATGATGAGGTTGGTAGTGGGTCAACTTGTGGTGAGCACACCCACGGTGAATGCAACAAGCTGGGAAAAGTGTGGCAGGCATTCAGTGGAACTGGCATATTGTGCACAAGGTTTTCAGGTGAGACTAAACGACGCAGCGACCTAGGGCCGAGCTGTGCGAAAGATGAATAGTGAAATGTATAAAACACCAGTTGAGGCTTTTCTCCCGGTTGACTGTAACAACATAATTTAATATAAATTATTATATTGCATATGAATTATGTCTTCTATTGTAGAATGTTAATTTAATGTGTTCCACACATTAAATGAATTTAACATGTTAATAAGATGAATGTTAGTCGTAGGTTGGGAAACACGTTAACAATTGAAAAATTTAAGTGTTTGACCGATGTCGCGCGTTGGAAAATTCATGAAAAAATAATTGAGGGTGTGATAGATGGTATTGGAGCAATTGCAATGACTAGGTATGTATGCAGTCTAAATTTATGGAAAAGAAATCATGGATTCACGGTCTCGGTTTCATAGACTTGGTGGTTCATGGCAATACCATTCAAGCACTCGTGGACATGAGAGCCACACATAACTTAATGATGACATTGCTAGTGAAAGAAGTTGGGCTGATGATTTTCCCATCGGATGTGGAGGTCAAGGTAGTGAACTCAAAAGTTAGAATGGCAGGTTTGGCACACGAAGTGCCTGTGCAGAACAAAGACTGGAAAGGTCGGTTGGACTTCACGATGATGGAGATGAATGATTTTGACATGATATTGGGGCAGGATTTATTGAAGGGCAATAGAGTAGTTATTTTACCCTTCTACGATGAGGTTATGATGATTCGAGGGTCACAGGCTTGGGCTTTGCCTACTCATAAGAAAAGGAAGGAATTCAAGGTGTAGCATGTTTTTGCACTCAGTTTGGAGAAGGCTTTGCTGGAGTCAGATGTGGATACATGTGCGATAGTTATCAGAGAAGTCGATAACAATGATGGAGTGGGGATGCCTGTTATAGCTGAGATTTCCAAGCTGCTAGCCAAGTATGTAGATTTGATGCCCGATGAGCTACCAAAGAAGCTTCCACTAAGGCATGCGGTGGACCATAGATTGAGCTTGAGCCAGGGAAATAACCTTTGGCTAAAGCTCCTTATCAGTTTTCAGGACTTGAGTTGGAAGAATTGAAATGATAGTTAAAGGAGTTAACTGATGCAGGTTTCATTCAACCTTCATTGTCCCCATATGGAGCTCCACTATTGTTCCAGTGGAAGAAATATATGAATGAGCTACAGATGTGGTATGATTATTGTGCACTCAACAAGAAAATAGTAAATAACATCTATCCTTTGCCATTAGCTACAAATTGCTTTGACAAGCTTGCGAAAGCCCGAGTGTTTTCCAAGCTGGACTTGAGGCATGGGTATTGTTAGCCTCGCTAGCAAAGGGACCAAAATTGGATCCATATATGCTCTTAAAATTTCCAAAATTGCTTAAACTCATCCCATGGGATACATGTATGCTCTTAAAGTTTCCAAAATTTCTCAAAATCGTCCCATGGGATCCATATATGCTCTTGAAATATTCAACATTTGCTCAAAAATCATCCAAGGGTCAAAATTGGCGCAAGAGGAGAGCCCTTGGAAGGGAAGAAATACACCATCGGGATGCTAAAACACTCCAAAATAGTGAAAAACAAAGTATTGCAAGCATAAACATGGCAACGCATAGCTGTCATTAGATCTGGATGATCAATGACCCAGATCTAAGCGTCTAGTTGCATCGACGGTGGCCATGGGAGGTAGTTAGAGTAGAGTCGCGCTGAGATCAAGCTAAACGATATGCCGATCACTGATATCAGCAATATTGCTATTGGCGGGGAGCATATGCCATGTTATATGAAGGACCCAGGGAGTGAGTGACACGCGATTACAATTCATCGCATCCCTATATCGCATCGACACTATACATGGGGCGGGGCCTATGCACAAACATATGTGCAACCTGATGGTCAGACCCGACAAAATTATAAATGATTTTTCATAAAATTTCATGTCCACAACAAAGCCATTTTTAATGCATTTTAATGTATTTTGTTATATAACGAAATACAATAGGAAACAGGGCAGTGCTGATTGCGATGATGCCCGGACCCGAAAGGGTCTGCGAAGGGAAATAGATAAAATCTAAAGTTTACAAAATCCATTTTTTAATGAATTTCATGGTTAACGAAATACAAAGGGAACATGCCAAATGCGACTTGCGATGGAAACAAGGACGGACCCGATGGGTTTAGAAATAGGAATACATATATCTTCAAGTCCAGTAAAGCCCATTTTTCATGAATGGTTCAGTGCGTTTGGCGTATTTCATTATATGAGGAAAATACACAGGAGAAGGCTTTTTTGCAACTTGCGATGGCAACAAGGGCAAACCTAAGAGATTAATAAACTATTTTTGAGGACTTTTGAAGTCCAAAATACATAAAGAAGGTGGGATTTATCAGTGATTTCAGTGTTTTCTGTATAAAAATAGAAAACAATAATTGGAAACATTTAAAGGGACCTCATAGGCTCGAAGAGCCATTTCACTACAGAGTAGAGGCCAAATCAACCCAAAGCAATCGTGGAGCCACAATAAGCTAACCCATAATAGAAATATCGTGGAGCAGCACAGCGCATCAATAGCCTAGCACAACTCATCAAAACAAACATTATGGGGCATCTCTAGCACGAGTGAGCTCCTAGGAAACGTAGCAAGCTAACCAAATTATCATAATGTAGTTATTCTTTTGTAAAAAGAAGAAACCTCTGAGCCATCGTGCCTAGTTAGAGATGAAACAGTTAAACAAGATAGAGGAATAGATTAAGACCTCTCATGCCTCAAAAGGCTCGGCATCATTGTCCAGAGCTATAAATAGCTGAAAACTAAATGTAACAAAGGTTCAACTTCTAGAGATTGTTCCTCCTCTTTTTCTTCAAACTTATCATTTTCATTATAGCAATATAAGCTTATTTTGCTATTATATGTTCAACGTCCATTCTCTTTACTGTTATATGCTTAAACTTGAATAGTTATTCAAGTTTTCTGCTGTGTCTAATGCCAAATAACTGTCATCTTATCTCTGCATTGATAAATTATATTTTTCAAGTCTCATTTACTTCCTTTAGTTGGCCATTCGTATTTGTTTATGTATGAAATCTGCTGGTACAGTCAGTATTCTCCATCTATCCATTGAACCTCTAAATTATTGAGCATTAGTGGTCTAAAGCCTTGTATTGGTGAGAGTGTTCATGCATGTCTTGAGTGTGAATAGAGTTGAAATGGTTATCTAGCTTGATCCAAACCATCATTTATTCAAATAGTTCAGAGAACAATATTGAAGATTATATGTTACTAGGAATCTCCGAGCTACAACCTATGAGAGTTTCCTAGAGTCCTAACGTAATTGGTGTCATTTATGGGGAGAGGAAATTGAAGCTCAGCTTCCCTAGGAAACGATATAGATTCAACTTTAATGATAGACAAAGTCTGGGCACTATTTTGGTTATAGTCATCTACCTGGCGACACTATTAGAGGCTGAACCTCTTAGTGAATCCGCTTCATAGTTCTGGCTTAGTTTGTGAGGCATATTTAGAGAAATCCTCATAAGCTACAAGGTAACCCAGTACCTGACCTTGAAAAAATCATTAAAGAAAAAAGGGTATGTAGAAAGGAGCATCAGGTTCAAGTAAACCTAAGCAATCTTTCATATCTCTTCAAGAAAGGCTTGTAATAGAACAAATACATGTTGAGAGTATAGCATCTAATACTAGCAGTGAAGAAAAAGTTTCAAAGATTCATAAAGCCCCTTATTCTTCAGGTTTTCCTTTTGTTGTAAGCCCAAAGTAAACCTCACCTCCTATCCATCATACTCCTTTAGTATTATCAGTCACTCCTCATCCCTCTATCATTAAGACTGTTATTGCTTGTTTAGCCACCACAGCTATGGTAGGTCCACAATCACCGACCAAAATGGACTGAATCATAGCTACTATATATGGGGCTCTAATACTACCTGTCATGCGGAAAGAGTTATATTTGCGGACAAATCTAACCTCCCTAGGAGTCTAAGACTCTCTAGTGACAAACAAACAAAACAAGAGCTATCGTTCTCTAAATACACATCATTCTATGAGAATTCAAATGTTTTCGATCTTACCTTTGGTCCAACGCTTGTTGTAGCAGTCCAGCCTTGCTGATCCAGATGAGCTCCTCCTTCACTTTCAGACCTGCATACACTAACAAAGCAAACGATTACATAGCATCTGAATATTCATCATAAAACAAAGCATATCTATCATATTGACCAAGGAATACATGAAATAATTCATTAACAAATCATTGAGAAGAATGGACTTATTTGTATTAAATAATCAAAGGAACCATTACAACCTGAGCCTTGGTGTTGTGCAAGCTTCTCCCAGGGTCCAGCAAGAGATTTTCTCTACTTTGACAAGCTCACCCACTCCCACTATGGCAACAAGGAAGGATAGTGATCTCTCCTCACAAGTCAACAATGGAAGTCCTAATTCTAGCAGCATTTACCCTTTAGAATGTTCAGCTTTCAACCTCTCCTCCTTTGGCCCAATGCTTGTATTTATAGTATTCTAGAGGAGGTTATTCATTTCCAACATCAATGGGATACTCCCTCTTTTGGATGGGGTAGCTCCTCTCTTGATGGGATAAGCTCCTCTATCATAGGGGTGCATGAACCATCTGGAGGCGCTCAATACACGTCAAAAACTCTTCTAGAAGGCTCTAGAAGTGACAACAAGTAACTTTTTAAAGATGAAACTTGCGCCTTTTGACCTTTACAGGGGTACGCACCCTAGCTTTAGCTTACAGAGCGTATTACTACGCAGGTCTAATGTATTTGGGATGTGTACACGCAGGCAAGGTAGAGAGAACCTGCGTACCCAGAGATAAACATGTTTTCAAGTGACTTTCTCTCTTTGAAGTTTTGACATGAAGAGCAGAGGTATGGGGCTTGACAAAGAGGACAATGTGGCTATTGATGAGGCCACATAAACTGCAGATAGTCAAGGTGACAAAATTCAGTGTAACAGATTGCCCCCTAAAGTACGAAGCCCGTAATAGATAAGGGGGTTTTATATCATCTAGGAAGGGTGAAGTAATTTATCATTTCAAGGATTATCTCGTGGAGAGCCTGGTTAGAACCTGAAATTTTCAACACAAAATACATGTATAAGATTATATCATCACTGAGGTAGGCATTCCTATACTCATATCAAAAAACTTTAACTAACAGACTAACTATTCTGATACAGG
>APFE030935090.1:0-12382 GCA_000404065.3 Pinus taeda | reverse complement strand
TGTGAAATTGATGCATTGCAGGTACTCCTATCATAGGAACAAGAAACCTCCTATTAATATTATGGAGACAGCCTTGACACTGAATGCCATTACTCTATTGTTGAATGGTTGCACCGATATTCAACCACTGCTTCAGATAATCGATGTTGGTTCTGTAACCTCATTAAAAACAACATCCTCGCACTTCCATATCACTCTATCTGATGGAACACATCAACATAAGACTTTGCTACCAGCCGCATATGTTCCACAGGTTGTATCTGGAGACATCCAAATTGGCTCGATAATTCTACTTAAAAAAGCAGCTTGCACAGTGCTCCAAAGCTCCTCGTAAGACCCACCATCTGAAATTATCCTCTTTTAATTTTCCCCTTCTAAATGTTTCTTGCATTGAAAGAAGGAAAATGAAATCTTCATTAATTCATTTCTCATTTGTTTACATAAGGTCCATCCGAGTTGTTGAGCTTGAAGTTGTGCTGCGCTCAGCAGTATTGACGAGGGACGCATCGACGCTACTACATGCACAAGCGAGTACATCCCAGTCTAGCTCCTCATCGGCTGAAGATACCTTTCCCTCTGTAGTTACTCCACCAACTACAGGAACAACTACAACAATTCCATTCACGGCACTTAGCCCTTATCGAAAATTTTGGTCAATCCAAGGTAGGGCATCGACAAAAACATCATTGAAGGCTTACACCAATGTACGAGGTTCAGGAAAAATTTTTGGTTTTGAACTTATCAATCGTGATAGGGAGGAGATCCACCTTTCTGCATTTGCCACACTGGCTTAATCTCTTTACAATCTCATTCAAGTTGGGCAGCTATACATTGTTTCAAATGGCACAGTGAAAGAAGCAAATCCAATCTACAACCACCTCAACAACAAATGGGAAATTTACTTGTTTGTTGCTTCCACTATCCATCCATGTCCCATAGATGATCCAACGTTCCCTTACCATAGCTTTCACTTCAAGACTATTGCTGAAGTAAAAAATGCACCTCCAAATATGAATGTGGATGTCATTGGTGTTGTTACCTCCACTTCACCTGCATCAACAATCCGACGGAAAGATGGAAGTGAAACATTAAGGAAAACACTAATATTAAAAGACAAGTCGGGTTTTAGCATTGATGTAACATTATGGGGAGACCATTGTGACTATATAGGACAGAACCTTTCTGAATTCTACTCTTTTGACAACCCACCAATCCTTGCAATCAAAGGAGGTCAGGCATCTGCCTTTAATGGCACCACAATAGGGATGATACCAACAAGCACTCTCATAATAAATCCACAAGTTGAAGAAACTCACCAACTACATGCATGGTTCCGTGAAACAGGTTACAAATCCTCTTCTCCATCTTTGAGTAGGAATTATGGTGTTGCTTCAAAACGTGCCCTACCACGGAAGACGCTTTCTAAAATTTCCAGCATGCAACTCTCCGATAAAGCAATATGGGTTTCATTTCGAGCAACAATTACTGCTCTTGATATGGACGACTTCTACTTTCTAGCATGTCCATTAGATTTCAATGGAAAACAATGCATGAAGAAGGTTGTGGAGCATTCTAACAATCTTTGGCATTGTACAAAATGTAACGGTTCCTTCCCTGAATGTGACTACCGGTACAAACTTAAGATTGAACTACATGACCACATCGGGACTCTGCAGAATGTCACAGTTTTCAATGATGCAGGAAACGAACTCATGGGCATCACAGCAAAAGACTTGTTCCTTCTTTCTATTGAACCAAGTGATATGCAGGAAATTTGTGGCCGAATCTCAGGACAACGTTTCCAACTAACACTTTCCATTAAATCAGACTACTTCAACAGTGTTCAACGCTTGCAACCAATATTGGTCAATTCAGAAGAAATTCAATATGCCTCTGCATGCAAGGAAGCACTCACTGACATTCAAGCATTGTCCACTTCAAAACGACCTATTGTTCGCCACCTGTGAATTGCTCTTTCAGTCTCTTGGAACACGCCTACTTGTACATAAACAATCATTTCCGCACATCCCTTGTCTGATATTGTTGTAAATTACACACCCATGTTATTATGCTGCAAGCTGTAGCTTTCACTTCAAATACTCTCTTCCAATCATTCCAAAATATGTATGTTTGCCATTTACATTCTAATAATATACATAGTAGGCTTTGTAAAGAGTTACTACATATGTTTCTCATTCGTTGTCTACATGCTATACATTGATCTCTTGCTTACTAATCTATTCATTTTATATCACTCCTATTTGCATGTTTTTCCTTCAATCTAATCTACCTACCTTCACCGATGTTGAAATAAAAAATAGTAATTCTATGTTCAAAAAAAATAAATTAATTCTAATACTTGTACTACATTCTCCAAACTTGCACTACTCGTTTGTCACCTGAAAATATGTAGGCATCCATATGCACACATTACAGATATCATAACCTACAGCTATGATTTGTTGTATGTGCTTTTGTGAAGATGGACACTGCAGTTCATAAGATACTTTTGTTCTGTAATAGGTTCTTGACCTAGTCCAAAAACTGTAGCCAGTCATGGCATGGGAAGGCAACATAAAACTGGATCATCCTTTGTGATTACAAAGTGGAATTATTTATCTGCTCTTAAGAACAAGTACATTACATTGCATACGATGCTTTTATTAGGAAAAATAATCAAACAACCATTTGGAATATGGAACTTTGCAATGCCTGCACATCATTTGTACCAATTGAATATCTTTGTTTAGGATCTGTAATTTGTATTTTCAAATGTATCATTCAAAACAAGTATATCGGTTTGACACAAGCTACGCCAAAGGTATTATGATTAATAGAAATATAAACTAAAATGGTTCAACATAAAAGTATGGTATAGTTCTCAAGTCAGATTATCCTAAAAACTATGTGTACATATTCTTCTCACATACAAGAATTCAACATCACACTTTGATGCATTTCCATACTCAACACTATATAATGCTTGCTTTAATTCCTGAAATGTTCATTTTACTTTCAAAATCAGATCTTGTTAAAATGGAAGAAAAACAAACAATACTGGAAATGGAATAATCATTCCCTTGGAGAATGTGCACATTCTGGCTCTTGTAATCTACAGTTGACATCTGTCCAATTCCCTCTAACAATACTTTGTCCTCTAAAAGATCAACGGCAACAGCCAGCAAAAAACAGTGGGCTTCTCCAGTCCAGGAATGTTAGCAACCCTCTTCATTATTTCCTCCTTACTACTGCAAATTTTCAAGTCCTTGCCATTTCTAGCTCTGGCCCTGATCTCAAGCTTCTTGCACTGGATCATCCAGTCTTTCTCAATTCTCATATGAACTGCCACATATTTGGGTTGAAATATGAAGGGAACCATCTATCTTTTGTTGGGAGTTATGTGCTTTTTGTGACCCGCATATGCCCAAACAAGAAAAATCTGCAGAAACTTGAAAGCACGACCCATGTTTCCTCCATGGTATGGCATTGTACAAATGTAACGATAACTTCCTATAATGTGACTACCAGTAGAAACTTAAAATTGAACTACATGACCACACCAGGAATCTGCAGAACGACACAGTTTTCAATGATGCAAGAAACGAGCTCATGGGCATCACGACAAAAGACTTGTTCCTTCTTTCTATCGAACCAACGGTTTGCATGAAATTTGTGCCTGAATTTCAAAACGATGCTTCCAACTAACACTTTGAATTAAAGCATATTTTTTTCAATGGTATTCAACACTTGCAACCAATACTGATCAAGTCAGAATAAATTCTATATGCCTCTGCATGCAAAGAACCACTGCTTGACCTTTAAGCAATGTCCACTTCAAAATGACCTATTGTTCGCCGCCTGTGAACTGCTTTTCAGGGTCTCTTCAAACACGACTTCTTGTACATAAACAAACATATCCACACAACTCATTGTCTCATAGTGTTGTAAATTACACACCCATGTTATTATGACGCAAACTTTAACTTTCACTTCAAATACTCTCTTCCAGACCTTCCAAAATACGTAAGTTTTCCATTTACATTTTAATAATATAGATATCAAGATTTGCAAAGAGTTACTACATATGTTTCTCATTCGTTGTCTACATGCTATACAATGATCTCTTGCTTGCTAATCTATTTATTTTATCGTTCAAACATGCCAAACAAAAAAAACAATTGAAGAAGAAGGGAGCAACATATTTTTTATCTTGCTTCTCTCCTTTCAATGTTATACGCCAAAATAACATACAATTTTATATCAATCCTAATTTCATGTTTTCCCTTCTACCTAGTCTACCTAAAAAAAAGTTATTTCTAATACTTGTACTACATTCTCCAAACATGCACTACTCATTATGCATTTCTAATACTTGTACTACATTCTCCAAACATGCACTACTCATTATGCAAAACTAACAATAATTATTTGTACTTGTTTAGATATGCCAACAAACAATCAAGTTGCAGCCAAAAACGAGCGTCGCCGTCTTCTTTATGCACAACAAAAGGATAGAATAAATGCATGACGTCGACTACTTTATGAAAATCGCAACAACCCTACTACTTCCTCTACATCCCTTCCCACCTCAAATGCACTCCCAACTATACAAACCAACCCATCTCACATTCATCAATTCCAATATAACCCTCCCCTTACTGATGAACACCGTCGCTTTCGAGAAAGGATTGATGGATTTTCTAACTTGCATGTTTGCACAATATGCAAGGAAGCATACCCAGGAATGAAAACAAAGCTTTTCTATGGTAGACTCTCTTGTTTTCATTGTGCGTAATCCAAATCAGCCAGTCGGTTTTCTCAACTAAACAACATGGACCCTGGAGAACAACCCTATGTCCTTCACCAATTAACACAGGTTGAAGAAATGCTCATTGCACGTGTCAACCCCATTCTACAAGTCACTCATTCCCGTGGTGGTCAATACAAATATAGTGGCCATACAATTAGTTTCCCTCAAGACATCACCACTATTGCCAAATACTTACCCTGAATGCTCTCTGAATTAGACATCCTCATTGTCAAAAGGCAAACTCCATCTGAAAAAGCTTACGAATTCTTCGTTTGCAAATCCCACGTCCTTGCAGCCCTTGAATACAAAATAAAAAATGACCCTTACTACTGTGATGTTCAATTCAATTCATCTGCACTTTCTGCGTTGCCAAATCACCCTACAGACATTTCTTCCCTTCTCCATAATGTAACCACCTCCTCTTTTGAACCCCATCAAAACACTACTGATTCTACATTTGATACTAATGTCATGCTACCTCCATCAGAAATCCAACCCTCTTCTTTCGTTCCAGTCCTCCCAAATTCATGCACTGAGCTTGAGCACATTCGTAACTATTTGCACTTGCCCCATTCAAATTCAACAAGCTCTATCGATTGGCCTCCAATATCTTTAACTGCTATAAATGAATACAACACCATCGGCCTCTTTTCCATGGCATTCCCCACACTCTTCCCTACAGGAAATGCAATGATCATGCAACCAAGACTTACAAAAGTTGAGATGCATGAATATGCTTTACACTTGCTGCACTACCATGATAACCGCTTCGGCCAACACCCAAGATTCCACTATTATCTTTATAACATTCTATTGCGCCACCGTAGCCAAGAAACAGCTAATGTTTTCGTGAAAAAGTACATTGACAACAACTTGCCAACAACGATTTCAGATCTACACCAGTGTCTGCATGATTCTCCAGAATCAAAATTGCCAGAGCAAATAATGCGGTTCGGTTCAGCCCTACGAGGAACACGGTCTTTCTGGAACAAACGACGATCTGAGCTGACTGACATGATCACGTAAATAGGAAGCCCAACCTTCTTCTTCACTCTCAGCGCAGCTGATACTAAATGGCATGACTTGCACGCAATCATGCCCAACAGTGTTCCTTCCAATTCAGTCAACCCCTTCCAATGGAAAATTCAAAACATAATTAAAAACCCACATCTAACAGCGTGATATATGCATTGCAGATTCACAATTTTCCTTGAAGAAATCCTACAAAAAGGTCTCCATGCAATCGACTACTGGTGCAGGTATTAATTAATATCCATTTCCCTCTACATTAATTTTATACACTGTACATATATGTATTATCCATATGTAAACTTCATATTATTTTCAGATACGAATGGCAACATCGAGGATCCGCACACATTCATGGCTTCCTCTGGCTACAAAATGCACCAGACATGGACACACTTGATTGGGACAATGCACTAGAAATTGCTAATGCAAAGAAATATTTCGACCACTACGTAACTGCCTGGAATCCACGCCAAGCAGAACACTGAAATATTCCACTTCACCAATCAACAATTCATAACCCATGTCTTCTTGACACAGCATCAATATTTGTGTCCAACCAGTTTGAAGACTATACAGAGCTCGTCAACTGCATTCAACGTCATACAGAGCGTCATGAATCTTCTTGTCTTCGTAAGAAAGATAGTGTACTTAGCTGCCGATATGGAGTACCATGGGAGTTGAATTCCACTTCTTCACTTTTCATTGATGATAAAGGTCATAAAACCTACGTCCCTGCTCGCAATGATGAAAGGTTGAATATTCACAATGCCGATCTACTCTTTATTTGGAGAGCGAATGTTGATTGCCAACCAGTCCTTTCTCGCCATGCTGTGTTGAAATACATTTCAAAGTATGCAGCAAAAGCAGAAACAAGATCTGAAAGCTACCGTCAAATGTTATCACGGCTATCAGCAAGTGCACTTCCAGAAGCGCCTACTGTTGTTGTCATCCGAAAACTCCTTACAGAAATGATCGCCAATGGAGACATCGGTGCACAAGAAATATTCCATATGTTACAAAAGCTACCTCTTTCTCTCTGCAGCCGTACATTTCGTTCTTTGAATGTCAACAGGGCTGTTTTCAGACGTGTTTCACAAGATAGTGACAATCCTAGCTCGACACCAAACTTTATCGTTGCATATATGAATAGACCTGCCTCATTAGAATCACTGCCCCTCCTTGAAGCTGCACGCTCGTGGTCATATTCTGCCCAACGGAGGAATAACCATTGGAAACACATATTCCCCCCAATGATTGTACATGTCTTGCCCTGTTACAATGTCATTCCTTCCTCTGCTAATCCTTCTTATGCCACCTTTTGCTGGAGTGAATTACTATTGTAGTTCCCCTTCCGAACACTCCCTGATGACATTGGTTCAACTGATGCAGAAATTATCGCCCACTGGGAACAAAAAAAGGGTACATATACACCATGGCATGTCCATCGAGAAATTGAACACCCACAAAGCCCACCTACTGAAGATCAAACTACTGCGAACACCCCTCCTGCTTCCATGCAGATGAATGAATGGCAAATCCTCTCTCAGCTGCACCCAGGTTGCAATATTGCAATTGATGACCTCGACATGATTGGCTACCGCGACTTCGATGTCAACCACAATTGGTCACAAAATATTATCCCTCCCCCCTTGCAAGAAAGTGCCATCAATTTCATTGATTTCAACCACTCAGCCATTCAAAACCAACATCATTCTTTTTCCAACCTTCCCCATGATCACACATTATCCCCTACCCAAAATATAGCTTTTACCACTATTTTTTCACACTTCAAAGCCCCTTCGCCAAAACCACCATGCAGAATCATCATACAAGGGACAACTGGAACAGGAAAATCCCATTTGATTAAATGTGTGCAACAAGCATTTGTTGAAAACTCGCCAGCAAACAAAAACCCTTTATTGTTACTTGCACCAACCGGCGTTGCAGCTTTCAACATAAATGCCCTCACAATTCTCTCTGCCCTTCGTATCCCTATCCAAACAATGCATCCTCTCGAAGGCCAGCCACTCCTACAACTGCAAGAGCAACTTCGTCATGTAGAATACATTCTCATTGATGAAATGAATTTCATTGGTCCCAAAATGCTTTCTCGCATTGACAATCGTCTAAGAGAGGCATTTACTCTTCATCGGAATGCACCCTTTGGTAACCGCTCAATTATCCTTGTCGGTGATCTAGGCCAACTACCGCCTGTAAAAGACATTCCTTTATATGCTGGGACATCACGTGGCACTACACTTTGGCGCAGCTTCGACATATTCATAACACTTTCAACCGTTTTCCGTCAACAAGGAACTAGCCCATCCCAGGTTGCTTTCCGGCAAATACTTGCAAATCTCCAGAATGGAATAGCTACACTTGAAGATTGGCAGCACCTAATGTCAAGAACAAGTTCATCTCTTACACATGAAGAAAAATTCATATTTGAAGAATCCATGCACCTATTTTCAACAAACAACTCAGCTGTCTTACATAATAAGATAATGCTTAAAAAATTGAACACCCCAGTAGCAGTCTGTTCTGCAGAACAACAAAGGCAGAAGACTCCTACTACAACAGAAGATGAATAGCTACCTGCAAAAGTGCTCTTATGCAATGAACAAAAAGTTATGCTCACCAGCAACTTATGGGCACATGCAGGCCTCGTCAATGGCACACTTGGGAAGGTCATCTCAATATTTTATTCAATTGATTCAAATCCCCCAGAATTACCATCCTTCGTGGTTGTCGAATTTAAACAATACAAAGGAACACCATGGGACATTTCACACCCAACATATGTACCTATTTCTCCCATCACAAGGGGTACACGCCGTCAAATACCACTTCAGATGGCATGGGCTTTAACGATCCACAAGTCACAAGGAATGACATTAGACAAAGCAACAGTGGACATCGGCACCAGAGAACGCCAAGGGCTAACGTTCACTGCAATTTCAAGAGTGCGGTCATTGGCAGACATACACATCAATCCAGCATTCCCATTCTCACGCATTGCACAAATTCACAAGAATCCATATCTTCAGCGTAGAATACAAGAAGAGTCATTGCTTGCATCAAAGTCTATTCAGGATAATACTCTTTAGCCATTCGTACAACCTGTCTTCCAAAATTAGACACATGGTAAACACCACTCACTACATAACAAACTTTCACATACATTTGCTTGCTATTACATTTACTTTCATATGCTTTTATACTTGTTGGAATCGTTTATTTTATATTATATACTCAACAAAATTGTCAAACATATCCATTGTCACTTACAATGTTTCCTTTTTTGATGGCAACAGGTATGGATACAGGTTACCTACGACTGTTATAAGCATGTTGCGAAGAAATCTAGCAACAGGAACTAACCTTACAAGATATGTAGACAAGGATATTGCCACAGCAATCAATGTCGCTTTACTGTTTGCGCCCAGCAATAGAGTTGTTAAAGAGAATAAGAAAACTACTTAAGCTAACAATTCACATTTATGAAAGAGATGGACACAGGCAAATGCGGCATCAATTACAAGAACAACTCGCACAATATGGAACCACAATAAACACTAATTGGTGTTGCCGATGCCATGGCCCATCATGCATATATGATTAGCTGCTTACACTCAATTACAACTAAATGTGATAGAATGCTTTTATTCTACATATGTTTAGAAGCCAACGAATACTTTCATTGTATATATGTTTAGTTAGAACCTACCAAGCACATCTCCATGTGTAAACCATATGTTAAAGTGAAATCCAACAGTCATGCTCCTACTGTTTAGTTCACTCATCAATGGTAAATGTTTCAATTGCTATACCACAACTTTTATGACTTCAAAGACATATTCTTCGTGTTCTATTAAAGGTTTTATATGGTATTGGTGTCCCTCTGCTTATTGTCATGCTTTCCTGTAGAATGTCTTCTTGATCTTTTCTATGTTTTGCAGACTTACCTAATAATTGCTTCCATTTACTACTAGAACAATAGTACTATATGAAGATTGTACTTCCAATCATATAGTTTTCAAATATCACCTCAAACACTGGTGACATTACCACCTGAACATCTTGGACAAGTGAATTTTTTTATTCTGAAGATCGATGTTTACAGATTATTATAATGATTAATTATACAGAAGGCAAATGGCTGGGATACAGATCAAAAGACAAATTGCTTTGGCATACCCAGAAAATGTTGTCACTCTCATTTACATTTTACTTGGACTTATTGTTTTCAGCTTGTGGTGCATTGAATATTGCATTCAGCGAAAGCACTATAATTTGTAGTATGACAAGACTGGTCTCTTCAGTACATACCAGATTTTTTGTTTGTGCCTAGCTTATAATTTTTCTTCTAGGACCTTTCTGTGGGAAATTCAATGTGTCCAAGATTTGATCTTCCAGGAACGTTTACAGTTTTCAGCTCATGGTGTAATGTATATTGCATTCAGGGAAACAATGGACTTAATTTTTGTTGGTTTGTTTGTGTGTAAGAATGTCTGATTATTCTTTTTTGTTGGTTTGTTTGTGTGTAAGAATGTCTGATTATTCTTTTTTGTTGGTTTGTTTGTGTGTAAGAATGTCTGATTGCTCATCATCATCATGGTCCTTATATGTAGTCCCAGACTCTTCACACAACTAACATTATAGACCTTCACCTCTGTGTTGTAGCTGCAGAACTGTAAACCATTCCTAATTACAACAACATATGATAAGCATGGAAAATCAAGAAAATCTCTGGACATTGGAATGGCACATCATATCCTCCAGCTCAAGCTTTCTAATGGTATTTATTAGACGTTGTTTCCTTGAAAATAATTCATATGGTATGCATGGTAATTTCAGTTGTTATTGACAAGACTATTCACTTTGACATTTTGTTTTTTTTCGGACGAGAAAAATATTGGTTTATATTATGTATTTGGACATTTTATTATTTATAAGTTGTTTGAAAGGATTTTATATGATGATGATTTTTATTAGCCCAACTGTCATTTTGAATCTCAGCTTCATTTATATTGATTTACTTTTGCTTCCAGTGTTGGTTTTGTGGTTTTCATCCTGGAGATAAAAGTTATGAATGCTCCCTTTAGCTTCAATTGAATTGTGGGATGTTGGTTTTTAAGATGCAGCATTTTCATGTATACTGCAATAGGAATGTCTTATGAATGCTCCCTTTAGCTTCAATTAAATTGTCGGATGTTGGTTTTTAAGATGCAGCATTTTCATGTATACTGCAATAGGAATGTCAGGAATAAAATCTTGGTTATTAAAATAATATATATACCCATAAATAACTTGTGTAGATCTTCTTAATGCTAATAGGCCCTCTCATGGTATATTTTACACTCAGCATTATGTTGTAGGGCTAAGGTTGATCATATTGCAGAGGAAAAAATATTGGCTATGGGCATAGTGGTGCTGAGAACTGCTACTAGGTTTTAACAGTGACATTTATTTGTTGGCCAAGCCATAGTTTTTTTTTGGAAAAAATATTTATGAAGGAAATGATGCTCGTAGTAGGCCTAAAGTTGACCATATTGCAGAGGAAAAAAAATTGGCTATGGGCATAGTGGTGCTGAGAACTGCTACTAGGTTTTAACAATGACATTTATTTGTTGGCCAGGCCATAGTTTTTTTTTGGAAAAAATATTTATGAAGGAAATGATGCTGACGAAAGAGAATTGGTTTTCATAAGCTCCGAGTCATTAAAAGCTGGATATATTTATACATGTAAATATGTTCTGATAAGTACCTTCCAAGAGGATTCCCCAGAAGAGAAGCTTCAACGTTCTCACAATTATCTCCTTAATTGAAGGCGCCATCTCAGTGAATTTCTGCAAAGATTCTGCCATTTCAGATTATTTGTTTGTGCCTATCTTATAAATTTTCTTCCAGGACCTTTCTGTGGGAAACTCAATGTGTCCAAGATTTGATCTTCTAGGAACCTTTACAGTTTTCAGCTCATGCTATAATGTATATTGCATTCAGGGAAAGAATGGACTTAATTCTTTTTGGTTTGTTTGTCTGTAAAAACGTCTGCTTGCTCTTTTTTGTTTCTTTTCAATTTTAATAGAATTTGTTCAAATGTGACAGAGAAAAACCTTGGCACAACAATCAGACGATGACGATGGCCATCACTAGGAAAGATCAGAAAGACCTTCAAAAACTTGCATGGGAACAGATGGCTGTTGGCTCTAAAAACTCAGGCATTGGATCCAGGATCAGGAAACTGATGGCCTCACTCATAGCATTCATCTGTATCACCTACGTGATGTACTCTGTCAACCTTCTGCTAAGCAGCTATTCTTATTCGTATTCCCTTAATTGCAGAAAGAAATTCTTTTCCTCCTTGGCAAGAATCATGCTATCAATGTTTAATACAATTCTCGGCAAGGTTGGAAATTTGAGAATGTAGAGAAAAAGAGAGAAAAGGGGCACATGTGCCTTGTTGACTTCTGGACTTCTGAAAATTTGATGAATGCCCTGTACATTAGGCAATTGTGTCTTCATATTTTGTAATACTTC
>APFE030935076.1:0-76667 GCA_000404065.3 Pinus taeda | reverse complement strand
TCCTCATTGGCAATCTCAATCAATGATTGTGAAAATCTCATGCACAACTATAGTCACAACTGATAGTAGTCTCACCCTTTCATCCACCTCTAACACTTGTCTCCACTGAACTGTCCATGCACTGAGTTAACTGATGTATTCTTTAGTTGATTTATGAGTTAATAATTAGTGAATTAATTAATAATTAATTCACACCACTCATCACTAGTGTATTTTTCAGTTAGACTAAATACAACTAGTTCAACTAAATCAAACTGAACACAACTCCATCAACTCCTCAATCAACTCCACCAAACTCAATCACTTGAGTTCTAACTGAAGTCCATCATGCAATAGCTCAACTAACCCATAGGAAAAGCGTATTTCCTTCAGGCAGTTGCATGTGCTGCATCCGTAGCTCGAACTGAAGTGCTGCAAGAGGATAATATAATGTTTATAGTCCAAATATTATTAAGAGCTAATAATATTCGATTGTTCTATTTTTTGACTGGTAGTCTAAAATAGACTCCGCCCATATGTATAAAAATAGAGGTCCATCTATTTTTACCAACATGACGAATCATCCATAAATAGCATCCTAAAACTCATAGACCATGATCCATATGTCTAAAAATAGACATAGTCTAAAAATAGACTTTGCGCCAAAAATAGCCTGTAGGCCCACTTAGTGAAGGAGACTTCTTTTCACTAAGCTCCATCATCTTGTTGCATTTTCAACACATTGCAAATTTGTAATATCCTCATCACATTTCTTATGATGATGGTGTTTCCCATGGCACCTCATCTCACCAAGGCTACTAGGCACACATTTGGTGCATGGATGAGACAAGGGTACACCTTGGTACCCTAGGGATTGACATCCTTTCTCACCCTGATTTGTTGCCATCCATGATAGCCCTAGAATTTCTAACCAATGCCTCTTGTCAATAGCCCTCAACTCCTTCTCCCATCTCCACAAGGACTCATAGGTCTCCCATCCATTCTCTTCTAGAGCATCATTCTATTTAATGAAGAGTTCTCTCTTCCTATTGTTTCTAAAGCCCGAATTCTGATAGCCTATGATCTCCTCAAGCTCTAGCTTCGAATGATCAATAATTAATGCTATGGTTCATGGTGGTTTTTTGTTGCTTAGATCCTCTATATCCACCTTATTTCTTCAATTGACTGATATGGAATACTTGGATGATAATATCTCAAATGGAAAGGAAAATCTAGCTTACAGGCAACACCATTAATGTTCTCCACAACTCAGAATGAACCCTCAAAACTCCTCGCATGTGATCTAGACATCCCAACTAGCGATGGAAACTACTCCTTGGTCATCTTGAAAAATACCATATCTCCCACACTGAACTCTTCATCCCTCTTATTTGTGTTTGAAAACTTCTTTATCCTCTCTACTACATCTATTAAGTGCACTCAAGCTATCTCCAACATCTCCTACCAATGGTTCATGAACTTTAGAGATAAGGGACTCCTTCCATCATATCCCCGCATGACTATATATGGGTTAATATGAATCTTACCATTAACCAACTCGAATGGATTGTATCCCATAGAAGCACTCTTTTGTAGATTATAACTGAATTGAGTTGCATCCAATAAGCTTCACCAATTCTCCTGATTCGCCCTCACATAATTCCTGAGGTAATCCCCATTAGAGAAAATTTCAGCCTAAAAGTTCCCATGGAAATTTCATGTAATTTCCATGTCATAATATGTAAACCAATCAAAATCCTTTAAATTTAAAAAGAGGTACTTGTAAATATTTTGGAGGGAAAAGAAGAAAAACTATTTTTTCTAATTGTATTTTTGGCTTATATCCTTAAAGTTTTACTCAAATTTCAAGTGTAGACAGTCATTGGATGCGGAATTAAATTTCACATCCAATGAGTACCCAATATACATACTTTTGAGGAGACCCACATCGATAAAAAAAGAAGACACATAAAAAATGTGTGTTCAACAAATTTTTTTAATGTATCTTAAATTTTTATTAATGTGGGTGTTCTCAAAACTGTGCATAATGGGTACTCGTTGGATGTGAAATTTAACTTCGCATCAAACAAGTGTCTACACTTGAAATTTGAGTAAACCTATAAGGAGACAAGCTAAAAATAAAATTAAAAAGTAGTTTTCTTATTTTCCCTCCAAAATTCATAACTCTTATTTTATTATTTTAATTATTGTTTTATTATATTTCCTTAGGAGGTCACTTTTAAGCTAGAATTTCCTCTAATGCTAATAGGGAGTTGACATGCTTTTCTTTTCCATCTGTTTGCAGATGAAATCTATAACTATGTAGCAACTGCGGCCCCACAAGTTTGAATAATGAGGTCCAAAACTTCCTCATGAATCTCATATCTCTATATGACACAATGCTCAATGAAAGACCTCAATATTTCACCACATTTCAGAAGAAATTCTTTGCTACTTCCTCTTCATTGCATGCTACCTTTGTAGGTAAGAAGATGGCATCCTTAGAGAATCAGTTGATAATTACCAACACCTCATTATACCTTTGCATCATTGACAACTATGAGATGAATTCCATTAAGACACTTGCCCATGGTCTATCTGGAGTTGGTAAAGGATGCAATAATCTTGCATGTCCTCTAGTTCAGACTTTTTGTGCTAGCATATAATGCAATTTTGCACATACTCCACATATTCCCTCATGCTTCCCCAAAAGTAATCTATCTCCAAAAATTCCAGTGTTCTCTGCTATCTTGGATGGACAACCCAAGGCGAGTTACGATACTCTTTTAAGAGTTACCTCATGAGTCCACCTACTTCATTATGTTCTTCATTGTAGTTTCGTTCTACAACCCATCATAAATTCTTCTTTTTATCTCTTCAACAAAATGAATCTGACTCTCTTTAGAGTAGGCAAGTTCTCTTCATCTTCCTCAATTGTTGCCAAATCTTCCTTCCTTCTCAAGGCATTTGCAACTACATTGATTTTCCCTGTCCTATACCCAATCATCATGTAAAACTTAGCCAACATGTCTTTCCATCAAGCTTACTTCAGCTACAACTTTGGTTGGCTAGCAAAGTAGCTCAATGTGATGTTATCTGTCTTGACCATAAATAGCTTCCCCAAAATATAGTGTCTCCACATGTGAAGATAGTGTACTACTGTTAACATCTCTTTCACATGGATAAGATACCTCCTCCCCCAATACTACAACTTCCTACTATTGAATTCTACAGGGAAATCATCTTGCATTAAAACTCCCATGGAAAAATCAGATGCATATGTCTGCACCTCAAATTATCTCTCATAATATGATAGTTTCAATACAAGAGCTATCACAATATTACATTTGAGTTCCCCAAGTGAAATTCTACCCTTCTCTATCCACTTCCATGGTCTATCCTTCTTCAGTAAGTCTATAAATAAGGAGTCTATCTTTGAAAATCCCCCCACAATTTTTTGGTAGTAATTGGTCATCCAAGTGAAGGCTCTCACATCATATGCCTTACGAGGCTCCTCCCAATTTACTATCGCCTTTATCTTCTCAAGGTGCATGTAAATACATCCCTCACCAACCTAGTGACCCAAATTTGGTACCTTGTTTTGGGTGAATATATACTTAGCATTCTTTAAGTACAACTAATTTTGCCTTTGTGCCTCAAATTTTTTTGCCAAGTTCCTCTTATTCTCTTCCAAATTATCATTGAACACTATGATATCATTGAATTATACCACAAAAAACTTATCTAAGTACAAATGTAGAACTTCATTCATCCATGATGAAAATGTAGCAGGAGCATTACACAAACCAAAATGCATAATTAAGAATTCATAACTTCCATACCTCATTACCTTGACTATCTTCGTTTCATCACCCTCTGCTATCTAGACTTGATAGTAACATTGTTTCAAATCCATCTTTGTGACACTTTTCCCTTAGAAAACTTGTTGAAGCAATCTTCTATTAGTGGAAGGTGTTACTTATTCTTCATGGTCTACGTTTTCAAAGCTAGGTAGCTAATACCCATCCTCAGCTCATTTGTATCCTTAGCCATGCCTAATCTATGGCTTGAGTAGCCGGGACCCAAGGGTATCGAAGACGTCAAAGTCACTCGGCGATCGCACCCAACCTAGGCCATCCAACCTTAAGCATGGCTAGATTGTTTACACATGGTGTTTCAAACCAGTGACATTTTAACCATGGAGTACCTTAACAGAGCACCCCATCGTCGTGTATTCTACATCCCATAGAAAAATATAATTATTAGTTTTATGTTTTTATTTTTTATTTATTTTTAATCTATTTGCACCATTTGCACCAGATGTTGCAAAGGAAATGTCATAAGTCGGTAGAGCATGTGGAGGAAGAGTATAGATGAAAAATTATGTGACATGTTATGTGATCTAACTATAGCCCAATTTGAATTAAAAAATATTATTAATGTTAAATGTAATACAATCAAACAATGCATATGAAACTTCCTTAGTAAGTGCTCAATCTAAGAACTTATTTTGATTCACAATTACATCCTAGACCATACTTTTTCCTTTCATCACCTCAGCTAGACTGAACCGTTCACCCTCATATGGTAATTGTTCTAGATAAAATTTATATGTGAGTAATTTGCAAAGGCATTTCCAATTATACACATCTCCATTAGCACAATTAAAGGCTTGGTTCTTTCGATAAGGATATGTGGTAGCCCCAATTTCATGTTTTCAGTTAAGGGTAGGTAAGGGCCAGATTTTCAATTACAGTCCAGATTCTGTATTTGGTTCGTAATAGTGGTATCTAATCCACTCTAAGACACTTTATGGGCCTCATGGGAGTTCTTAGAGAGATCAACGAAGGAACATAATTTAGGATATTCATGCATGTTAGGGTTATTCTTCTTGTAGCATGATGGAGTTTTCAAAGTCTGACCTTCGCGGTGAGCTTCAACTTTGAGATCGTGATCCAGAGTTCGACCTTCGTGGTGAGTAAGATCCTGATGCTTATAATTGTGATGTGGAGTATACAATTTCCTTTGATTCAATTGGAGTAAATTGCTGCTAGTTGTGGTGCTTATGGGAATAAATAGAGGGTGTAAGTTGATCAAGAAAAGAAAGCATCCCTTCGAGTTGGAAAGTCAACCCTTCCCATGGTTCTGGAGGAAGCATCCCTTCAAGTTGCAAAGTTGTCCCTTCCTATGGTTCCAGATCTAGGTTCCAGTAGCGATTTTTCAACTGTACTGAAATATGCAATTTATGAAATTTGCATTCTAGTTCTTTGAGTAGATAATTTTTATCTTATTTACTATTTGTTGTAAAATAACTTTCTGAATTCTGAGAGGGTTAATAGTGACAAATGATTTTGATCTCCTTTTTCCAATGCTAACATCCGAACAATTGGGGTATTCTGGGAAGTTGGATTTTAACATTTATACTGATTTTGACAAAGTAAGTTATATAGTTATGATTTTAAGAATGTAAGATTTTGTAATTAGTTATAATGTTATGAGCTGTTTTCATAATTTTTCTCATATGATAGTTGTTCATGAGACACTTTAGACATTTCACTTTCTCACAATTTAATTCCAAAAACAACTTATAAGAATATATTAATTTGCATTCATATCTAGTGTCTGTCCAACCATTTCCTACAAAACAAATTGTATTGTTCTTGAGATTTCTTAATTTGTTTACATTCTAGGTTTTGGTCCAAATTTTTGCTCGCTAAGCAATTCTCTCGCGAATTTCACTTTTTGTTTGCATTGGTGTTTTATTTCCTTAGCCATTATTTGAATTTATTTCTAGAATTGGCATATGCATTGGGCTATGATGTGGTTGTAATGCCATCTGGTAAGGGACAAGTTGTAGAAACACTCCCTCAAATCATAGGGAGTTACTGGGGTGCACCAAGTATTGTATTTTTCTAGAGACACACCCTCATTTCATAGGGCCTTACTAGGGTGCAACAAGTATTGCATTACGTGCTGAAATAGTTGAGTATACAAATGCATATTTATTTGGAGGGCCTATTTTTAATAACTATAGTTTAGTGGGATATTCATTGCTTTTGAAAAATAAGAAAACCATACTCATGCAGCCTAACATGGTGACTATGGAAAATGGGCTTACAAAGAATTATTAGCGTATTTTTGTACCCGAAGATGTTCCCTTGAAAAGGGAAACATATGAGTCCTTGACGGTAAATATTCTATTCAAACATATTCAGGCAAGGCCTCAAAGAATCTACCCATATTCTGAAGTAAAAATACTCAGAAAATTGTCTTTTGGTTGGCTTTTCCCTTACGGGATACATTTACAGTAGGATTATTGTTGATAGTCACTAGTCAAAATTGGTTGGTTGCAGGGCATGTTATCAAATGAAACTACTGTAATTGTTGAAATTGGTGACTCTTGGTTTAATTTCCAGAAAATTATGCATAAGTTGAACATCATTTCTTTGGAGTGGAAACACCTTTCTTTGGAGTGATCATGTATATTACTTAGACTTTTCAGCTTAACTTCTAAGGTAAGAATTTTCAGCTCAATCACTCAATGTATCTGCACCTGGCTTTGCTGCTTGTTTTCCCTCTGAATTGTGTTCATTGACATTATATAACTACTTTGCTACTCTCAGGACTATAGTATAATCTTATCCCAGCTCAACTCCTAAAATTGTGTTCATTGATGTTATATCATTAATTTTCTACTCTTAGGACTATAGTACAAGCTTATCCCAACTCAACTCATGATAAGTGAATTAACTTGTCCTCCCCAATCATGATTTGTTTTCCCTTTGAACTGTGTTCATTGATGTTATATAATTACTTTGCTACTCTTAGGACTATAGTACAAGTTTGTCCCAACTCAACTCCTGAAAAATGAATTAACTTGTCCTCCCCGATCATGATTTCCTCAATTAGTTTGGTTTCCTCAATTAGTTTCCAAGGCTAACTGATTTTAGGTTGTACAAATTTGAAGCAATTTCTCCCCCAGTTACAAGACCTCCATTCAATTCCATAAAAAATAGCATGCTCAATGGCAAGTATTCCATAATCAACAAACAACTCTTTTGGAAATTATAAATTAACTACTTGTTTAGAAATAATCTTCACGCCTTCATCCTCATTTTATCCTTCATCCTCATTTTATCTTTCTCTGATGTCTCAATCTATGCTACTTTTTCCATCGAATCTACCCATACACGAACTCCATAAATTTTGATCTTATTAGTATTCATAGCAGAATTTTCCACCAAAATTATTGGCAGAATTTGCCACCAAAATTATTGGCGGCAGAATTTGCCACCAAAATTATTGGCTGGCCAACACCAATTTTCTTGTCCAAAATAGAAATCCATATAAAGTGAGAAAAAAGGTTCTAAATTTGTCCATTATCTAATCAAAATTTATGTCTAGGAAAAATAGGTCAATAAATAAATAAATAATCATCCTAGATCTATTGATTTTTTACATTAGCTTAAATAAATCTCATTGCACTAACATCTTAAGCCTTTGTAATGGAAAAAACATTGCACTAACATCTTAAGCCTTTGTAATGGAGAAAAAAGAAATAATGTATAATGGAATTTGGAATTAGTGTCTTATTAGAAAACACACTACATATGGAATTTGGAATCAGTGTCTTATTAGAAAACACACTACACAGAATGATAAGGTAGCCAAAATATTCCAACCACTTAAAAGAGATTTAGGTAGCTAAAATCTTCCAACCACTTAAAAAAGATTTGCCAAAATATTCCAACCACTTAAAAGAGATTTAGGTAGCTAAAATCTTCCAACCACTTAAAAAAGGTTTAAGTAAAACCCAGGAAAAAAAGAAAAAGAAAAAATCTTCTGCTTTATACCATTTACTAAGATCAAAAAATGGTGACACCTTATGCTTGAGATATGGAAAATACCCATAATGTTCATCTTGGAAGTTTTCTTTTCTATAAAGGCATGGATTGATATGTTAAATAGATTCTCCCCCATGTCAACAACTATTGATTGTGGGACGTTTTACAGTTGAATGAATGTTCTCATGTTGTTTTAACTTGAAAAATTAAATTGAATGAAAATAAATAATTATAGTATAAATTTATTTTAACAGATTTATTAAATAATGCAAGGGATCTCACTTTTATCTTTTAATATAAAAGAACTAATACATGAAATTAAAAGTTAAAAGAACTACTCTTTAAAATATCTAAATTTAGATTAAGACTTAAGATAATATTATAGCATTAATTAATTTCCATGATATTCTAAGCATTACTTAGAAAAATATTAAATTTGTTCAGGCTATTAATATAAAACATAGTGAAATCAAAAGGTGAGATGAATGCATACTTAGTTGGAACAATGAATTATATTTTTGCTTTTACATTTAGGTCATGCATGCCTTGACATCTTTAATCAGAAACTATGAGCTTGATAACCTCTACTCATGGATGTATTTATACTCGATTGGAGCGATGAATTATTTTTGAATTAATTGTAGGCCTTCATATCTTTATTAAAAATTGTTTTGTATAGCCTCAACTTATGGTTTCCTATTTTTATGAAGCAGTCTGGAATTGAGAAAGTATGGGCATTCGGATTTGATTTGGATCAAAAAAATGAATCTTTCATCATTGGGCGACAACCTCGAGTTCAAAATCCATATTGAGCGAAAATTTTCATCCCAATTACTTACATTTTTTTTTTTAAATTTATCAACCAAGCTAAGACATTTTAATGTATGAAGTAGTCCTAAATATATTTATTTTTAACTTGGTATATTTTAAAGTAATACCACTAACAAAATGTTAGAGAAGTGGAGGAGTCGTAACACTTGATTATAGAATTGATTTCTGGTTTAATGCCATTTTGAAAAGATAACAAAGCTCTATGGCCTATCTCACAACTAGTAAAAAAACATGGGCAAAGTAGATCCAACTGTTGTTGTACTACCAGCACAGGTTCTTTAATTTCTTCTACTTGAGCCATAATTTAACTGTCAGTTTCAATTTTTGTTGCACCAAATTTGGGAACAGAAGCCGTATTGCAATGTATGTGTTCTTTATGACTTGCAACATTCCTTGAGTCTCTTGCAAATAATCCATTTGATAACTTGTAGATAAATTTCCAGCAATCTCATTAAAATTCCTCGAATTCATTTGATAACCTATGGAGAAATTACCAGTAATCTCAGATATACAAAAAGAGAGAAGTGGATTGTTTATTTCAAGAATCGAATGAAGTTCCAAGAGCTGTGAGAGTTTCTGAAATATGGAAAGAAGATTCAACATTTGAAGCACACTATCCTCAACAATGTACATGGACTGCATCAGGGAATCATATCCTACAAACTTGATGGATTTGATCATAGCATGATAAATTTTTGGGAAGGATTCCTAATTCGATTGCCGCAGTTACTGTTTTAACGTCTTTAACCAAGAAGCAATAGTTGCACAGCAACAATTCCAGTGTTCTAACATTCCCTTTGATCAAAACATGTAGCCACTTTTCATACCTGTAGAAGAAATACGAAGGGCATTTGTTTCCTACAAAAGAAAGAGGGAAAATCTCGTCTAGAGGCCATAATAATCTCGTCTTAGAAATGTTATTATTTAGTAAAGAAAACATTACTCTATCAGTTAAGTGAGTTCAGAAAAATCAAATCAAAAGATGGCCAGAGTGAAGTTGTTCTTGTCTACCCTTCGATATTTCCTAGCAGCTTCTCTCTAGCTAGCCACACGTTCTCTTCTTGCCTAAAACTTTCGGCCAGCTTGGTGTTTGTGAACAGCTTGACTTTCTCTTCCGGTGGGAGGGAAACTAACGTGCCGTTCACAACACCTCTTCAATCTCAACCCTGCGAGCGACTTTTTCCACCAATTTCTCCTTTGGATCAAGTATCTGCATACTAAAGTAAGGCGGCTCGAACCCTTGTCCAGTCCAAATGGATAACAACCTTTCATTAACCTTTTGCTTGCAGACTTATCACCCTGTCTTTGAAATTAATGAGCGAGTCAGTTGAGCAGTAAGAGTCAGTTATGAGATTAATCAGGGAGTCAGTTGAGTAATAAGGAGTTAGTTATGAGATTAACATAGGGAACCAATTTAATTGTCTAACACCTAATCTGATGATGCTTAGCGAGGACAACAAGGACCAGAGGAGAGTTCATTTCAAATGGAAAGTTCATTTCAAATGGAAACACCTTAGGACATAACTAGCTATAAGTTAAGATCTATTTTACCTTATAAATCAAAATAATGATTTTGTAACCATATTTAAATTTAATTAATAAACATATAAAAACTTTAATACTTACAATATAACAATATTTTTAACCATGGATATTCACACGCCTTTTACCATAGGTATTATTAACTTGTCAATAGGCTTTGTTACAATATTATGGATCAATATCATTGCCCAAAAACATTCTCTCATTTCACAATCAAAACATTTTATAAATATTTTATTTGAATTTAATTTTATAACATTTTTTTAATTTAATCTAAAAGAAAAAGAAAACTATAATTATTTTTGACATATATCTAAACCCTCTATCACATTAAAATATATAAGATATAAATATTAGCTATAATTTAAAATCCATTTTACCATAGAAATTAAAAAGATGATTTGATAACCATATTTAAATTCTATTAATAAGCACATAAAAGCCAACTTGTAAATAGGCTTTGTTACAATCCCATGAGCCAATATCATGACTCATCAATACCGCATGCCAAAAAACAATCTTTGAATATATATATAATTTTTGGGTCTACTACTCTTCAACTCAATATGAAAGAGATGTTGTAATGTTGTGTTATGTTATGTTATCTAAAAATAATTAAATTAATTAAATTATAATTCATAATTAAACTAGCCTAGATCAATCTTAACTACAGATCTATCAGGCTTCTACAGGGATCAAATTTAGGTTTGCAACTCGAGAGATATCCGGTTTATAGAGGTTTTCAACTCGAGAAATTCGATTGTTGTGATTAGCGAGGTTCTACATTTCAATAGGGGGGAGATGTGTAGGTGTAATGTAAGAAATTATACATGTGGGCTAAATATGTTGATTTATTATTAATATGTTTAATTTATAACACGAATGTGTAGGTGTAATGTAAGAAAGTATACATGTGGGCTAAATATGTTGAATTGATATTAACATGTTTAATTTATAAGAGGTTGTAAATATTTACATTTACGCTAAATTAAATAATAATAAAAGGGTAAAAGTAATATATATTCACTCACTTTACCATAAATATTATTAACTTGTAAATATGTTTTTTTTTGCAATACCATGGGCCAATAGTATGGCTCATCAATATGACATGCCCAAAAACTATCTCTCTTTTCACAATCAAGATATTTTATAATTATCACATTGAAATATATAAAACAAAAATAACAGCTATAAATTAAGATTCATTTTACCAAATAAATTAAAATAATAAATTTGTAACTATTAATACTTACAATATAACCATGGATATTCATCTCCACTTTACCATGGATATTATTAACTTGTAAATAAGCTTTGTTACAATACTATGAGTCAATACCATGGCCATCAACACCACATGCCCAAAAACCATCTCTCATTTCAAAATCAAAATATTTGTCTCTCATTTCACAATAAACAATTCCCTGTCAAATTCCATCCCTGCAAATTCACCCCTCAAATTCCATCCCTGCTACCTTCCTTCTTCCAAACCAAAAATCTTATCAGATCGACGACTACTAAAACTATAGGTACCCTATGCATAGCATTTTTTTTATAGCATGCAGCATAATTTTTATAGCATGTAGCACAATGTTCCTTCAACCCTTCAAAATATTCCATCATAATGCAAGCATGGTTGTTTAAATCCAACTTCTCTATACAATTTTCTGAAATTTGTGCTCACATAATACATAAAAATATTTTGAGGTGTTTTACTAATTTTTTTCACCCACTCCATTTCCTGATAGCAATCATATAAGATAATATGAAGATTAAACAACTTTTACCCATTTCATCCAAATTTCATTTTTCCTTTATATAAATCCATTTTGATGAGGTATCATGCTAGAACTAGTAATCTTCACATAGTATACCCACATATTTCCCACCGCTATTTGATCTCAAACATTTTATAAGTTGACCACATTGACTTTATTCCAATACCCTAAATTTATTAAAATTTTCAAAGACAACTCTTATTTTCAATAAATATTTCAAAATATACCTCAAATACTCATCACTGAAGGACTAAGCATACTTTTCATGTGCTACTATTGGTTTATTCATGAAATACTTATCATTATGGACAAGATCCATTAATTCTTATCTCGCCATTCTTTCCTTGTTTCAAAAGGATTTGGTCTTTATTTCCAAGGACACATACTTAAGAAAAATCCATTAGGTGGAGTAATTTTAGGTAATATAATAACCGTGTTATGTTTCACCACAAGTTTCATGATTCAGAACTCTACGTGTTCAAGTCATTCCTGCTAAATTTTTCTCTGGTCACTAGTCTAGGAAATAAATGCAATCTATTTGGAATCTCTTTGAGGAAGACCATGTACCTTGTATAGTTCATCCTTACGATCAATGATTCATTTAGTAATAAATTCTCAACAGTGATTCATTTAGTAATAAATTCTCAACTATTTTTTACATCCTTCCTAACAAACTGATTTGGCTAGAATTCAACCCTTTTAGTAGTTTGGGTAAGTCGAGATACAAAAATAAAGCGTACATGATACACATTATTGATGACATTCTTTCAATACTCAATATTTTCAAAACTAGCAATACTAAGTGCATAATCATGTAATACTCATATTTTTTTAGTAGCTTCACGTAAGGAAGAAATAATAGAAGCATCTCTAGCCATATTATTTGTAAAACTAAATTTGACTATCCACATACTTTGTGAAGTGTGAGTATTCAAGGATTGAGAGGACTATACTAAGAGAAATGATGCATTTATCTACCTTACCTTTTGTAAGTTTCTACTATTAGCATTGGTTTCTCTTCTAGTCGACGTGTTTCTTTTTAGGTCCCTTACCTTATTTTCTAGATCTTTAGTCTAATTCTAGCAATCTTATGTATATCCAAATTTTCTACAATAGTGGTAGTTTTCCTCTTTTTACCTTTTGAAGTTGAAGTATAATCATTATGGTTCTTGTTTACATTCTAGTTATGCAACTTATTATTTTATTTTGACTACATGAGTGGTCTCTTTACAGTCTTTTTGACCTATTCTTTTTAGTAAGTGGGCATATTGCTTGAGCAATAATTTCTCTTCATTAAGAAAATTTCAGTATACCCTAATTAGGAAACAAAAAATAATCAAAGGTATAGTCCCTACCACCTTATTTTATGGAATCCCAACTAACATGAAATGTCAAAGATAATCTCCATAGGGTTTCTACAAGTTTAAGAGGATCATTCAATGATATGATCATTTTTCTCTGGAATGTACTTTCCATATTCACCCAACTTCAAGTGATCCTACTTAACATAAGTAAAGGAGTATTTAACTCTTTGAAAGGAAAGAGGATCAATATAAATTAACTCTTCCTAAATTTGCATCACTTGAATTTTGTTAGTATTTTCAAATAGATTTTTATCTTTCTCCAAACCTACAAAGGATAGTCAAGTACACTTGTATGAAAGAGAAACTTGATCAAACTTTTTGTGGTAATGGCCCCTACTACATCACCCGTCTCCTCAATGATGAAAAACTTCCATTGGTCATCATATCTAGGATTGTAGTCTTTGTAAGCTACTAGATTGTCTCATTGTTTAGAAATGTCTCTATATCTTGTTCCCATTTTCCTTTATTATTTCTATTTAATATCATTGTAAGTTCTATCATGGAACACATTATGTTGATATGTATATCTAATCTTTGATATATAGTTTGTAGGTCAAATCCTAGAGTTAATCATTAAATAGATATGAATAAATAAGAGTGATCTAAATGAAAACCTCCAAAAGACTCATAAGGAATAGGCTAGTGATTTAAAATAGTAGCTCTAATACAATGTTGGAGAAATAGACAATTAAGTGATCAAAGAAAAATGATTCCAAGAATAGGCAGTGTTGAGAGATACCATTACAATGCTTAAGCATAATCTAGCGTAGCTCAATACATTAACAACATATCATAATTCATTAGACCACATTTCACATTTATTCACTTGTTGTTGATAGATACAAATAATTTCCTTGAAGTGAGGAAGATTTGATCCACATAAAATGGCAAGGTGTTGACGGTGTTGGATTTGCCAAAATTTAGGGGATCTATCGGGTATGAAGTCCCAACTAGACCTCACACCATTTGTAGTAGGAGTACCATTTGGTATGATGGCCTGGTTGCCATTATCTTAAATATATGCCTTAGCACTTTATTGTTAGCACATGAGAGTGGTGTACTTAGTCTTCAAACAAAGAGCTTCGTGTGCGTGGTGAGTGCTTAGTGTCACTTGTGTCAAAGTTCTTTCACTACAGAGGGGGAGCGTGAGAGTCAGTCTCAAGTCAAAAGGGGGTATTCCCAATTATGTAGAGAAACACCAAATGATAGGATCTGCACAACTTTCAGTGGAGTAGTCCACAAAGATGCGACAGTCACATACACAAAGGTGAACAAATAGCACGTACAACACCCAACGGAGTAGTCCACATGAGTACAATGGTCGTTATAACAAGTTTACAAGAATGAGTTTATATAGTGTCTGGTGGAGTAGTCCACACAGGTTAAAGTAACATACATTACAAGAATCCAAAGAATATTCCTACAAATGAATACAATACATGTGTTAAAACATGTTGGCTTGTGACAGGCTTCTGAATTAAGTGAAAGTTCAAAGACACATTCGTACACCATACATCACTAGCCCCAGTAGTGGAGCATTGGAGCCACTACTCGCTCCTCAAAGAAAACATTACATACTATCAAGGCTATGTGTGAGGAGCCAAGGTGAAAATTTGTTTGCAGGTACAAATGAGGGGTATATATAACCAAGGGTGAAACTGGCTGTTGTGACTCTTCCACTTCCCTCATGACTGTTCAACTTAAATGACTCTTTAAATTCATCCTTGTGTCTCTTGGACTTCCACGTTACATTACATTGATTACACAAGTATGACCCAAAGTAGTGATGTGGCCAAGGTGACTCATAACACAACTTGACCTAACATTTCTAGTATGCACATGTTGGCTGTGTTGTTCGTGTCGAGCTACTATACTTATGAGTGATGAGTGTGCCCATGGTGTACCATAGCTTCACCTTTGCATGGAAAAGTGCGCAGAGTATTCAATGGTCTTGGTGTTCTCTTGATGGTTCATGCATGCACATGTGTCTCCTTTGCATGCTACATTCTATGCTTTGTGTGTTTGTCCAACTGCGAGCAAGCCTTCTAGCATGCACTCCTTGTTCACCCCGTTCGTCATCACACCATGTCTCATCCATGTACTTGTTTCTACAATCAATTATGATGATACAATATCAAATCTAGAAATCCCCTAGTCTACGATGATGCATTGTATTTTGTTTCCTGGTGGAAGTAACTGGGAGGAAAAACAAGGCTCTGAAATGACGCAAAGCACATGTCAGGACAGGATGCGAGGTTCCGAGAGATGGTCAGGAAAAATTGCACAAAGGTCGCTAAGAGGATGGGTTGAGCAGTTCAGGAAAATAATGACATCTGCAAGATTTGGCTCAGTTGGGAGGCATACTTGTGCAATTTTTCCAAGGAAGGTAGTGCAGCCAGCAGGAGACACTCATAGTGAAAACTGTGCAGACTTCAAGAGGAGGTCTAGATTAGGTTGCGGGAACCTGCTGGTTGGAACTCCGCAGATCTGGGAGGCAGTAAAGAAAGACACATCTGCGCAGTTTCTAGGCTGAGTAGGGTGCCGAGAAGTAGGTGGACTGTCCATGAAAACTGCACAATTTTCAGGAGGAGTGACAAGCAGGGCAGCATAAGGACTACCTATTGAAACTGTGAAATTTCCCGGGACAATGTAGTGATAGGAAATGGGTGCCTATTCCTCATGTCTATGAAATATATTTAGGAAATCCAAAGTGGCAGGGTGACAACTTCTACATAGATTTAGGGATGCATGTAGCCCTAGGTCACTACTTAAGTAAAATTATCTCATTGACCAGCAGGAGGCTTGCGGGAAATGAAGCCTAAGATGGCTTCTTGGGCAACTTATGCATTGTTCTAAGTGACATTTAGCCAGGTTTATTTCAATATTGTGTAGTGTAGATTGTCTGGAGAGAAGGCTCAATATCTGCACAGTTCTGGGAAATAGTGCTTAGTCACTGAGGGCTGAGATTGCGCAGTGAAACTCAGTGACGGTCCAATTAATGGAGGTGGTCTAGTCAATAGATTTTCAAACAAATGGCTAAGTGTGTGAGCGAGTGAACTCATGTATACATGAACTTGCAAACACACACTCAACATGACTCAATGAAAATACCCCTCATACCAACAAGACAACATGTCTCAGTGTGACGGTCTAAAGAGCAACAAGTGCGACACTTGAAATAGATCATTCAACGACCGTGATGACACTTGTACGACATTGTTTACCACTTCACGTGTTAGTGCGATAGATGTTGACATAGTGAACACAACTCATACACAAAAAGACAAACCTTCAACATCACCAGAACAAGGTCACAAGCATGACATAGAAATCAACATGTCGAAGATGACAGTTGGTCAAACAAGCGAAAAGGAGGCAAGACATGTAGAGGAAATGCATGAAATGAATTTTGTGTTTTCATACATGCATGTTACTAAAGACAGGATGAGATGATAATGAAAATCAATTCTGTAAACTCAACTAAGAGGTGTACTTTGAAAGGTTTTATTTACTTACCATACTTACACTCGAGATGATCATGCATCTGACGAAGTTTGCATGTGGTACTGATCCTTTACCATCACTTAGTCTCTTGGTCCTTCTCCTCAACTCCTTGGGAGTGGTCTCAACATGTCACATTTTCATGTAGTCACTGAGAGATAAATCAATGCAGTTTCAGTGGGCAGTGACTGCTACTAGGATGAGGCCATGGGAGGCCCATCTGTGCAATTTCCGCATGTAGGACATATACGACAACTTGGACAGCACTGTGCAGTTTTAAGGCACATGACACTGCTATAGGATGAGGTCCTAGGAGGACACCTCTGCATGGTTTCTGAGTGCAGTGCAACCTGGGTAGCTAAGAGGAAATACTATGCATTTTCTACATGTAACGAATTAGTGCAAGATGGGTTTCAAGGGGAAACATCTGTGCAGTTTTAGGTTGCAATGTAGACTGAGAAATTAAGGGAGAATATTGCACAATTTATGATGACAGTGGGTTCTGACTGAGTGAAGGACACTGGAGGAAACAAGTGTGCAGTTTTGGATGCCAAGGGAGATTGGGGTCTCTGCGCACTATGCATTTCCAACAGGCAAGGGAAAAATCTTGAGGGTTGCAGAAGCAAAGTGCATAGTTCTGAGAAGTTGGATGAGGCCAAGTTGCTTGGGAAATTTGCTTAGTGTGATATCAATGAAACATATTAAAACATTGATAAGAATCGACTATGATCACACACGAATACATAGTGATACAACATAGACCATCTAGAATGTATAAAACATACTCTACTTGATGCAAAAACCTTTGTGACAAAAGTGTGTGAAGTGATTGTGAAACATGTCTATGTGATGATGAAAACTCATGCACACATGCTTTCCCTTGAAGCAAAACAAAATTCCCTTTGAATGAAAACCAGCAATCCTTATGCCCAAATATGACACATGTTGTATAAACATGCGAGCATGAACAACTCTTAAGATGAATGAGGGGAAGCTTGAGATCATCAGCTTACCAACAAGTGACCAAGGACCCTCAATTGTAGGACCCAAGGTAGGCTCCAAAATTTGCATGTGAGCCAAAATTTTGGAGTAGCCTCTACAACATTGGTGACAGACTAGAACTCTAGATCTCTGTATGGACCTTATTTCATGAAAAGCGAGTCTAACCCTTTCCAAAGTATTGTTCAATTATTTTATTGTGATGGATTCCACACTAGCTTGTGTGAAACGTGTAGTCCTTACCATTCTCTTGAACTGTCAGCACACATTAGAAGCCAAGTCAACTTAGTTGTTTCGATTATGGATGAGGGGTATATTGATGCTCGGGCCCTATTCTGCAATGTGGTAGCTCTAGGTGAAATCACGTGCTCTCAAGGAAATACTGCCCACTCTCCAAAAGCATTGCAATGGCCGCTGAAATCACCTACCCACCAATAGCCAAAACCATCCACTATTCGTTTATGAATTCCGTGCCAAATTCTAACCTTTCCCGCTTAAAATGCCGAAGAAGCCCATTTCGACTACTTTTGCTCGTTTGCATTGTGAATGCTGCCTAAGCCTCCCTGCACCACCTTGAGCCTCTGCAACCGAAATTGACTGTCGTTTACCTCTTGAACAAGATCCGGACACCCAATTCAAGCATCCAGTGCATAGCTAGAGCCACCGTACCATCTACAGTCACCATTAAAACTAGTTTGTAGTCTAAACCACCATTTTCCAGTTATTTTGAGTAAAAACTAGAATGATCCTCTCAATTTGAAAGCATACGGTTAATTCAAAGATTAATTAATTGAATTTAATTATTTTTCCCTTAAATTTAAGAGTATTTCCACCTAAATACCCAAACCCCTCTTTTGCAAACTGCAAATTACCCTCTCATTGCACTATAGTTTTCAAAGCCTCATTGTCACGACCTACACAAGTCTACTTCACACCTTCCCCCCTAATAATGGCTTCCTAGACTTCTCTGGACGTTAGACCTGTGTCAACCCCCCACCTGGAAATCGACCATTTGGCACTAGCAGACAGATATTTCCAGATAAGAGACACTGCTACCCCAACCTACCTTCTGAAGCTCCACTGCTGGAGTAAGGACAGATTCCTGAACCATGTTGAAGACATCCACCATTGGGAATCCAATTCACCCAAATACCTATTCCCAGAAGTTCACCCATTCCTTGATATCATACATTTTTGTCATGCTTGTTATATCCCTATCCAAATAGCTATTGTTGCTCCAAACCAGCAACTCTTATTCACCATTGCACCAGAGTCCATCAACCAAGTGCTTCAAATCCAACCTAGCCCTAATCAGACCCCTCTATCCATTGGATACCTATTGGACCTGTATATCACCCTAGACCTGCTTAAGATAAGGCAAATCTTACAGACTTTCATCATTGAAGACCGCCATACTCCTATAGATACTCCACCTTATGCTGCTACCATTTTTTCAGAAACAGGCAGACATATAATCACCATGTTCTCATGCATCTTAGGACACACCATAGATGAGCATGTGGATGAGGTTACCCTAGCCTTCCTATCCATATTCACCCTAGGCAAGCCTCCTACTATCATGTACAATTATGCTCAGTTCATTGTAGACAGGACTCATGGACAATTCACAAGACTTCCCACTGAAAGAGTTTTCAAATAGTCTTAAGTGTTATTTCACATGTTTTTGTATTACCAAGTAGATAAGTTCCCCATAAGCATCCAGAAGCTGGATACCAAGGGAAAAGAAAGATCAGTAGTCTTCTGGACACCCTTGATCTAGAAATAATCCACAACATTTACATATAAATATTTCATAGATTCATTTGTATACCCAGTCATGAACATGCTGACCTGTAACACTCAACCTAGAATCAGCCAACACTTGCCTAAGAACAACAAGGTGAGAGAATGGTACCTGTACTAGAACCACACTGAGATCAGGGTTTAGGGCTGCCAACTAGCCCCTTATAAGTTTCCAAAATACCTCCCTATGAATATATTTGCGCTTGAGTATTTTATAAAAATCATCAACTTTGATGAGGTCCACTTCCTATCTACTAGGAAGAAGACCCAATTTAAGATGAAAAATCAATTGGGCCCATTCATTTTCAATAACAGGGAGGCTGGACCAGAACCTGACAAGATACTACAATAGATGAAATTCAACAATAGCTTCATGTGGCAATATGACCCTCATGGGGTCATAAAAAAGCTAAGACTTAGGGTCAAATTGGGACCTTACATCCACCACCCAAGACCTGACATTGAATAGTTTTCTAACCAATATGGATGGTTGGAAAACACATTGATTGATATGGATAGCACAGTTTTGGATGTAGAGAACACACTCATTGATCTAGAAAAGCAATTTGACAAAAGTTCTTTCCTGCAGGTTCCAGAACTAGGGGAACCAATGAATATTCATCCTGTATTTTAGACCCAACCAATGATGAGAAGAATCCAAAGAGGAATAGGGAAGAGGCATCCAGTTCTACCATGGAGACTACAAATGAGTTGTTTGAGCTTAAAAAATGGACCAAGTTGAATCCTGTTTCTAAACAGGAGGAGAACATTGAATCAGTGGAAATAACTGACACTAAAACAATGGGGCAGAGAATCAAAGACACAATTGCATCAGGTGAAACACAACATCCATCAACCTCCAACACTCAAATGATTGAGAGACAAAAAAGTGTTGAGGTTTCTTCATTTTCCACACCAGCTGACAGAGAAAAGGACATCAAAGACAGGTACAAAGAGATAAAGATGAGGAATGAGAAGTTTGAGGTAGAGACATATGCCCAATACTCCAAACATACACCAACCAACTAGAGCAGGTTCATGTTAGCCTTTGGCATCAAAGCAGGAAAGATGCAAGTATCCTTTTTGCAGCCAAGTGTTCAACAACCAAATACCTCAGTTGATTATAAGAAGATTGATTTTGAGGTGTTGGCCAGGGATGTTCATCCCATTGACCAAATAGAGTTCCACAAGTAGGCTGGAGAAATTAGTTACTCTAGCCTTAGAGGAAAAGCCATGGTTGCACACAAGTTAGAGGACTCACTAGATAATGTAACAACCCAGTATAAATTGGAGAAGGCCTCCTCATAGGCCAAAGACCACAGGATAAGATCCTTGGAGGACTTGTCATTGAACTGGGCCATGATCTAAGTGACATTAAGGCTACTGAGAAATTGATAAAAAATAAGAGTGAAGATATAACAGTCCTCAAGAAACAACTTAAGCTGCCTCATCTACAACACCCACAAACAAAGGAGGTCCTGGAGAGCCAAACTAATCATGAAGAGATGATGGACCTAGTGCTACAATTGAATGATCAGTTACAGGAGATGGAGAAAGAATTAGATAGCTTGATTTAGCTAAAGCAAGCTAGTCTTGATGACGCCCCTGCAACTATTATCCCAATAGTTACCATTGTTGTACCTTCTACTTTGGCAGCATCGTTGACACCCACAGCACTGCACTGCCAGCATCTACACCAACTACATCAGCAACATGGTTTAAAATAATAGGGTCTACAGGTGATGAGGAAAATAGGTTAGTGAAAGCAATGGAAGAAATGTCCATCTAGACCACTGAGATGAACAAGTTTAAGGAGAAAGTGACTAGCATGGAAATAGATTACAAACTTGCCCAAATATTGCACAAAGAAGAACAACATAACTTTACAAGGATGACCGAAAGAATCAAAATCCTAGAGAAGGAATTAACACTGAATGAACCTCTAGGTCAGGCTAAGGAGCAACTGTGGGCCAATATCATTGACTCTATCAATGATATTTGGCCACCCATACAAGTTATTTTTGAACAGATTGATTTAATAGAGCAGGCTACAGAATCCATTCAAAGAATCAAATCAGAACTTGGAGACATGCCAGAGGAAGCTACAAGGACCATTCACTTCCTCAACTCCAAGAACAAGTATGAGCTATAGGAATTAGAGATACTTGACAAAACATGTACAATTTTGGAGGTTAGTAGAGTCCTCACCAAGAGGAATTTGATGTTGAACCTAGAGGATAAGTGCCAAACCATGCAACTGGCCATTGACAGATTCATGGTCAAATTTGAGATTTTAAAGCAAAAAGGTTTACCGAATCCCTTGGTTATAAATGATAATCTAATGACACAGGAGGATTATAACAGAAAAATCCAAGAAGTGGCCAGAGATCAGGTGAATACTTCATCCATGAAGGGTATACCTACTGGCAAAGTACTGTATCAAACTTTTGAGAATTTGTTTTACTTCTAACATGAGGTAAAACACCTTTTGTCAATAAGCCTAATTTTTCCAAGTATACAGGGGCAAATGAGATCTGTAGGAAGATGCTCAATATCCAATTACCAGATGTTGAGACATGGGAAAAACTAAATGAGTTACTATTGAAATACACAGTGAAAATGTAAAATGTAGAGTAAAAGTAAAAGGGCACAGTAAAAGGATATTGACAAGTCAGCCAAGTCAAAGTGTATCAGATGAAATACCAGAGTAAATAGAGCATCCAGCTTGAATACCAAATAACAAAGCAGATTAAAATGCAAAAGATCAAAGATTAAAGCCAGCATAACCTAATAAGCAGGGACAACAAGCATCAGTTTAATAACTGTCTCTATCTTCTTGCATGAAGTTTTTTCTTTCTCCTAGATTAGTTCCCAAGAGTGTTTGGGATATCTTGTAAAATATTTTTGTATAAATACCTCATAATTCAAAGTATTGAGTGTGGATTGATATACATTTGTAGAGTTATTTTGATCTTAAACCTAAGGGTTATTGTACCAATTTTCAAGTCAACAGACTAGAGCAAGTAATAAAAATATTGTATTACAAGATTCATGATATGAGCTATTGTAGTGAAGTATCTTCTTTGTCTGATTTTGTTACTTTCTTATGTGTTTCATAAACTTCAATGTTATCCAAATTTGAATGAATTAACTGGAAATTTAACTCGGAATTTGTTTAAGTACACTCTATTTTGCACAATTAATTATTTATATGTTTTCCTCTGATATCCGAATTAGAGAACCCTTAATTGCTCTCCCATCCAGGTTGACCTCTTGCATTTCTCTTCATAATTCGACCTAAGGAACCCTTAACTGATCACTAGATCCGATAGGAAACCATTTCACTATATAGCCTTTGAGATCTATAGTAACTCCTCTACCTTGCCCTGCAGACACTGTTTTTTAGATCTTGATCCAACCCTACTCGTCTGGCATTTGACCCCATAGCCCAATGGTAAAAGCAACCCTCTGTTCATTTAAGTAAGTGATCCCACCACCCAAATTCAAATCAAAACCCAAGTCCAAAACTAACTAGCCTAAAATCAATTAACTAAAACAAAGTTAAATCATAAAGAGAGAGCCCTCTCTGAGAACTAGACAGGCTAGATCCTAATCTCTAAAGTAGGTTTGTGGTTACCTTTGAACATTTATTTCTTTAATAACGTCTAGAGAAACTTTTGGAGTGATAACGAAGAACATAGTTCCTTCAATGTTGTCACATTGACAATATGCACATGGAATTTTCCTGTTTGAGATGCATTTTTATATTCCAATCGTCTTTTAATGCAACACCAATTGTTGTTGTGTTTTCCATAGATTGTGGAAGTGCAGTTTGAACAATGTCTGTTTGGACAGGAACATTGATGATCGATCCTATTAAACCCATTTGTGATCGTTTGTGGCCCCATTATCTTATTTGTGCAAATGTAATTCTTAATGCTACAAGAAGTTCTTCAAGTTCTGAGAGTGTAGCTACAATTGGAAATGGTTTTTTTGCCTAATTTTCTCAGGTACAACAAATTGTGGAAATTTTCCATTTCGAAGTGTTGTTTTGCTAACCTTGCAAATTACTTTCTTGGGCATATTTCTATGTTTTTTAGATAATTTTACATATATTTGTTCAAATTCCTTTCCAGTCCTCTTCATATCCTTGTGAAACTGTAATTGTTTACATATTGGACATTTTTGCTCAGTTGTGTCCTCTATGTTGGCTAGGTAAATTGTTATAGGTTTTTCTTGGATAAGCAATTACGTTTATTCTATGATTTTTGTTTGCATAAATTTTTATATTTTTTTGTTTGTAATCATGATAGTTGTTTTAATATACAACATTGAACCTACTATTTCTATCATCTGTCATTGGCGTAATACCATATTGCAATTTGTCTTCATGCGCATGTGCATTTTTGACATAGGTCCACATTGCGTGTGCAATGATGCTGTTTCTATTGGAAGAATTTGACAATGTACATTGCTTCTATTGGTATGTCCATCTATTGACAAACGTGCGTAATGGGTGTGAAATGCATATATCTCAAATGACACTATATTTTATGTTTGACTTGAAAAGTTGTTGCATTGGTAGTAACTGACAATGCTCCTATTTGCAGAGGACCATTCCTGTATGTTTACTTTGAATAATATTGCTGCCCATTGCAAACAAAATGGCCCACCTTCTATTCCACCTTTTTCAAATGGCATTGCCATATTCATAAGGTATGTTCTCCAATTTGCAATTTTTTTTGAGTTTTTATGACATATTTTGATAGATATTTTTGTAGACAATGCAATGCAATGTTTGCATTGCACATGATTGAATTACAGAATGACTACACAATGTAAAGTATTAAGGATTCTACATCAAATTCAGGTGCAATGGATCTGTCATTTTGTTTCGATTGAATAGCAAATACGTTTTTTTTGTTAACGACCAAATTCCTATTGATAATTTCAACCATTTCGCTAGCCAACATATGAAAAATGTGTCTCCCCATAGTCCTTGTTCATTCTCAATAGGACCATTTGAAGCCGGAAGACACATTCTTCGCAAATATGTTTTGACGTCACAAATTCCATGAAGTTGATACAGGATATCAGGTGCTAGCTCATAATTGAATGATTCCAATGCTTCTATGTGACCTTGTTCAAGGCACATCAGGAAGTGGTTTATTGTGAAATTTCTCAATTCAGTGGACGTATATCGAAAATGCAAAAGGACTTCAATTGCATTAAAAAGACAATTGTCTTGACTATATGAAAATGCTTCGAGCCTAAAAATTTTGTTGGTGTTCAAGACATCATCAATATTCACATCATTTCCACATTGTTCTTTTGGTTTGTAACTATCAACATCAATTATTTCAGACATGTTTATATTGTTATTTCATGAATTGTTTTGTTGAAATTGGCTAGCTAGATGCAATTGTCTTGTTGTTGCAATATTGGGGAATTTGGAACGTGATAGGGAAGTTGTATTTGCAATGAAACAAAAGCAGGAGGAAAGTGGAATAGAACTTGCAACTAACTTGACATTCTTACTCCCATGTATTTGCAAGGAGACTCCGCAAAAGAAAACAATGAAGTTGCCATATAAGTTTCTATATGTCGAACCAATAGCTTATGACATACAACGAAAGCATGAACGAACCTAAAGAATGGAAGAGGATGAGGAAATCACAAAAGCCATGTAATTTAGCAAACTATCGAGAAGAGAAGTGATGTTATTGACAAGAAATACAAGTTAAGTGAGATGGTTCTAATTCACCTAAAGCAAGACTTTGTAACGACGTGATTACACATAATGTGTAGGCCATGAATATAGATATGTTTTTGGTGAGTTCACTTTCTGTTCTATTGATTATATTTATTTTCAACTTGACTATAATAGATCATCATCATATTATATCCGATTGTAAGACTTGGATCAGCAATCCCTTTTGTTGTTAGGCACCATAGGCCATAGAAGAGAAATCTTTTACAGGGAAGCCCCTGTAGCAGTCTTGGACCATACCAAAGAGTGGGAAGATAAATTAAGGTGATACTGGTTTATTTTCCAAGTTCCATAGAATTGTTTTCAAATGCATGTCTTGCACTATTTGGTGACAATTCATGTGGTAACAAGTAGATTAAAAATCATTCTATGACTTCCCATTTGCTATAGGAATTTAACAGACACCCAGAAAATTTTTCAATTTGAAATATTAAATAAGGTTACACTAATGTATGAATTTGTTTATGCAACAATAAAACATATACCATTTACAACACAGAGGCAATCTTTGCCACTATAATCATCTAGATTGAAAGCAGGGAGACGGAAACTGGAACTACAATCTTCCTACCATCTCTTCTTGTCATTGAACAATATTATCCATTGCTAACCAAAAGAAAATTAAAATCTAGTGAATTAACCTAAATGAATGTATAAACATTGATAGCATGAGACATATTCATCTTAAAATCTAAAACACACACAACAACGCACAAGAAAAAAAGTTACAATGAGGAAATTGTACAAAAGGAAACTAGAGAGAAGACAAAATTACAAATATTGCAGGAAGCCATACCTTCAATCAGTTGCACAGATGCTACAAATGTTCTTTCGCAACCACTTCCTGCTACCTCTATTTTTCTGATGATTTCACTCACTGCGAACTTCGCTATGTCGTGAATTCAATACTCCAATCACCTAGTAAGTTCCAAAAATGAACCACTAAGATTGAGTGAGTGCAAGTTCTAAACAGAAATCAATGGTAATTTTTATTATGACAACAAATCTACACAAGTTACTCATTGAGTATTGCATAATACATTTGCATAAGATATTCAATACGTTTTGAGAATGTTTAAACAAATGAGTAAACTCTGTTACTAGAAAGAAGCTTAAATATGCCAGTTAAGTAGGAAAACGAAAACTAAGTGTACAGTGTACTCACATAACAAGAATAAGCTTCAAATGTATCAAGCACATCATCAAGATGTGTTCAACATTGGTGAATCAAGCAAAGATTCAAGTTTCGTAGTGCTTATGGCTTTTAACCTTGCAGCAAGGATGCATATAACATAATGTGTTCTTTTTTCATGGTACTTTTTTATTGCAACTACGCGAACATGTAGAACATCTAACTATAACTAGGCTATTTTCTAAGTCCCTAAATGTTAGGTTTACTGGTGACTCGTAACTTAGGTTTTCTTAATTCTCAACTTATTAGTGACCTGAAGAGTATGTTTTCTTGCTTGGCTTTTCTGTGTTTTATGTTAAGCTTGCTGGTAAGTGGTAACTTGGGTTTTCTTAATGCTCAACTTATTACTGACTTGGACAATATGTTTTCTTGCTCTGCCTACCTCTATTTTTTCTTTAAGTTAATTTGTGTGAGTATTTCTATGTAAAATAATAGGAGGATATCCAGATCCTATGACATATTTTACTTTTTAAAATTTTAAACTAGGCACAAAAAGATTTGTTTTCTAATAAAAGCAGCACTAAGAAATAAGAATTGGCCTTCCCTATTATCATAATGTTTGGTGTAAGGATTATTCTTGCTTACTGAAACTTGCACGGACAGATGCATGTGCACATATAAACAACATAAATATGATTAAGATTGCAAAGTCATTCTATTTCTACTAAATGGAAATTCTCCTTCATCAATATGTAGAATTTTGTAGAATTTTTCTACAAATCAGCTAGCTTTGATACCATGTAGAATTTTCTTTGCAAATCAGCTAGCTCACTGATATCATGTAGAAATTTCCCACTTGTAGATCACCTGATAATGCAATGTACTAAAGCAAAACACTTGATCTAATTCTACAAACAATTTAGCAGAAGCTTAATCAACCATGAGCAACATCAATAAGAACACATATAACTGATAAAAATGAATCAATCACACATAACACAGAAAAATTTACCCAGGGAACGCACTTGCCTAAATCCCCATCTCTATATTATCATACAAGTGGAAATATAGTATGGATTACACAAAGCCTTAGCTCGGAAGCTATTCAACTCTCAATACAATCCCTCTATTATTCATAGACAATCAAAGGCTTCTCAGAAACCTTCTCCTCTGCCCTCTAAGCCTCGTATTTCCTTGTGCAGTTTTCCTTGGGGTCCAGTGCTACCACCTGTGTGAATTGGCCTCTTCACACACTCACTGACCTCTGATCTAACTGCACAAACCTCAAGGAGATAATCCTTATCATGCATGAGCTTCCTTTATAGTAAAAATATTCATCCAAATAATAGTACACTATCCCACATCTGATCTCAAATGGGTCTCTGACAGAACGGACATGCATCAGTTATCCATGAGTGAATACACAATTATCTAAAAATAATAGTTGTCACATGCATGCAAGCATCAACAAACTATATCTCATTAATTTAATAACTTGTTAAATTAATCTAATTGAACTTGACTAAGTTAAACTAAGTCAATTGATCCTCTCAATATGGAACTCATCCTTAATTCCTCAACCAGTAGAGCAAATCAAGGACACATTCCCCAATTAGTGGAGAAATAATTGCATGTTCTCACAAAGACTTCGAGTTTGCTTTTCCTTAACTAATTAAATCAAGGAGAATTAATTAATTAATATTCCAAACTGCTGGTGAGATCAAATTTGAATTTACTTCCTATAGATAGACCAGGGACTGCTATAAATAGGAAGGGAACCAGAAATGCTATTTTTAGCAGTTTCACCTCTCACCCAAGGTGGCCAAAATGCTCATTGGCCAAACTGCTATATTTAGACATGCTATTTTTAGAGTTCTATCTTTAGCAATTCCTAAATTTAGCATTTGTTGTTGCACATTTTTCAACACTCCTTCTCAACAAGAAAGGCTTCCTCTCGAACCCGATCTTGTAACTATGGAATGTTTTACATGCAACACATCTACCAAGTGTGGTTGCTTCAGCAACACTCGGAACAAAAAAACCTCCCAAATGACCTCTCTGTTGGGCTAGAAACATACTATGATGCTGAAGCTCTACCTGCTACTAACAAGTGCTCCCTCTCAACCTATGTGCTATTGCAACATCTCCATTCATCTCACATTGTTGCACCCTTCTCTGTGCTACCCTGCATTGTGCAACACACTTGTGCCTCTCGCATTGCTACAACCTACATGCTATACGTTGTCTTGGGATTCCCTACACTGTAGCTCTCTCTATCGCTCTATCTACATCTCTCTCTACCTAATCAGTCAATTACTGCTACTCCACATCAGGACTCCCGTAGCAAGGTCTCATAGAAGAGGTGGGGTTCCTCAAGGATCTTGCCCCTCCTCCTTGGACAATCACTCCACATTGCCCCACCTCCTACCTAGAGGTATGGCTGCATGTGATCCCTCTGCCCATCTGGCTCGAAGTTTCCCCCTACTGGAGCTCTCTGTATGAGAAGATGTCTCTACTCGATCTCCTCTCAGCTTCCCCTGTTGTGGCTACTCCACAACCTCCTGAAGCTGCTACATCAATCGTGGCTCCTCCACAATCGTCTGAGACTTCTTCTGGCACTGCATGTTGAGAGGTAATTTACTCTCCCTCTCAACCACCAAGTATCTAACCTTTGCCTTGCTCCTCAAGGCTTTGCATGCATCTTGTACCTCAAATGCATACAAGTTCTTGGCTAGAACACCAATCTGTTTCATATCTCCCACTGTCATGAAATTTTCTAGAAAAAGTGTTGATTTTAAATCAGTGATATCTCCCTCAACCGAACTCTGATTTAGTTGATTTTTTTTTCTTTTTTTCTTTGGGTATTTCTCTACAAGGAATCCAAATCTGCTATTTGTTTCTGAAAATTTTGTAGAGAAATTTTCAGATCTGCTCTACAAACTCTCGGCCCAAAACTCAAAACTTTGAAATCTCCTCTCAGTATATTGTTCTTCCTTGATCACCTGTGATCTGATACCATGTAGAATTTTGTAGAATTTTTCTACAAATCAGCTAGATTTGATACCATGTAAAATTTTCTCTAAAAATCAGCTAGCTCACTGATATCATGTAGAAATTTCCCACCTATAGATCACCTGGTAATGCAATGTACTAAAGAAAAACACTTGATCTACTTCTACAAACAATTTAGCGGAAGCTTAATCAACCATGAGCAATATCTATAAGAACACATATAACATATAAGAAGTAATCAATCTCACATAACACAGGAGAATTTACCTAGGGAAAGCACCTGCCTAAACCCCATCTCTGTATTATCATACAAGTGGAAATATAGTCCAGATTACACAAAGCCTTAGCTCGGAAGCTATCCAGCTCTCAGTACAATCCCTCTTCTACTCATAGATAGTCAAAGGCTTCTCACAAACCTTCTCCTCTACCCTCCAAGCCTCCTATTTCCTTGTGCAGTTTTCCTTGGGTCCAGTGCTACCACCTGTGTGAATTGGCCTCTTCACACACTAACCTCTGATCTAATTGCACAAACCTGAAGGAGATAAATCCTCATCATGGATGAGCTTCCTTTATAGGAAAAATATTCATCCAACTGATAGTACATTGTCCCACATCTAATCTCAACTGGGTCTCTGACAGAATAGACATGCATCAGTTATCCATGAGTGAATACATAGTTATCTGAAAATAATAGTTGTCACATGCATGCAAGCATCAACAAACTATATCTCATTAATTTAACAACTTGTTAAATTAATCTATCTGAACTTGACTAAGTTAAACTAAGTCAACTGATCCTCTGAATATCGAACTCACCCTTAATTCCTTAATCGGTGGAGCAAATCAAGGACACATTCTCCAAGTAGTGGAGAAATAATTGCATGTTCTCACAAAGACTTCAAGTTTGATTTTCCTTAACTAATTAACTCATGGAGAATTAATTAATTAATATTCCAAACTGCTGGTAAGATCAAATTCGATTTTACTTCCTATAGATAGACCAGGGACTACTATAAATAGGAAGGGACCTAGAAATGCTATTTTTAGAAGATGTTATTTTTAGTAGATTCACTTCTCACCCAAGGTGGCAAAAATGCTCATTAGCCAAACTGCTATTTTTAGCAGTTCTATTTTTAGCAATTCCTAAATTTAGCATTTCTTGTTGCACATTTTTCAACACTCCCTCTCAACAAGAAAGGCTTCCTCTTGAACCTGATCCTATAACTCTGGAACATTTTGCATGCAACACATCTACCAAGTGTGGTTGCTCCAACAACACTTGGAACAAAAAAACTCCCAACTGACCTCTTTGTTGGGCTAGAAACATACTCTGATGCTGAAGCTATACCTGCTACTCATAAGTGCTCCCTCTCTGACCTCTGCGCTACTGCAACATCTCCATGCATCTCGCACCGTTGCACCCTTCTCTGTGCTACACTGCACTATGCAACACACTTATGCCTCTCACACTGTTGTAGCCTGCATGCTCTACACTGTCCTGGGATTCCCTGCACTGTAGCTCTCTTTGTCGCTCCATCTGCACCAGTCTCTACCCAATCAGTCAGTTCCCACTACTCCAGATCGGGGCTCCCACAACAAGGTCTCATCCAAGAGGTTGGGTACCTCAAGGATCCTACCCCTCCTCCTTGGGACGATCACTCCACATCGCCTCCTACCTGGAGGTATGGCTGCATGTGATCCCTCTGCCAACCTGGCTCGAATTTTCCCCCTACTGGAGGTCTGTGTATGAGAAGATGTCTCTACTCGATCTCCTCTCAGCTTCCCCTATTGTGGCTACTTGACAACCTCCTGAAGCTGCTGCACGAATCGTGGCCCCTCCATAATCGTCTGAGACTTCTTCTGGTGCTACATGCTGAGAGGTAATTTACTCTCCCCCTCAACCACCAAGTATATAACCTTTTCCTTTCTCCTCAATGCTTTGCATGCATCTTGTACCTCAAGCGCATATAGGTTCTTGGCTTGCACACCAATCTATTTCATATTTCCCGTCGTCGAGAAATTTTCTAGAAAAACCGCGGATTTTAAATCAGCGATATCTCCCTCATCCGAACTCCGATTCGGTCGATTTTTTTTTTGGTATTTTTCTGCATGGAATCCAAATCTACTATTTGTTTCTAAAAATTTTGTACAGAATTTTTCAGATTCGCTCTACAAACTCTCGACCCAAAACTCAAAACTTTGAAATATCCTCTTAGTATATTGTTTTTCTTTGATCACCTATGCTCTGATACGATGTAGAATTTTGTAGAAATTTTCTACAAATCATCTAGCTTTGATACCACATAGAATTTTCTCTATAAATTAGCTAGCTCACTGATATCATGTGGAAATTTCCCACCTATAGATCACCTGGTAACGCAATGTACTAAAGCAACACACTTGATCTACTTCTACAATCAATGTAGCGAAAGCTTAATCAACCATGAGAAACATCAATAAGAAAACATATAACTGATAAGAAGGAATCAATTACACATAACACAGAAGAATTTACCTGGGGAAAGCACCTGCCTAAAACCCCATCTCTGTATTATCATACAAGTGGAAATATAGTTCGGATTACACAAAGCCTTAGCTCGGAAGTTATCCAGCTCTCAGTACAATCCCTCTGTTGCTCATAGATAGTCAAAGGCTTCTCACAAACCTTCTCCTCTACCCTCCAAGCCTCCTATTTCCTTGTATAGTTTTCCTTGGGGTCCAATGCTACCAACTGTGTGAATTGGGCTCATCACACACTCACTAACCTCTGATCTAACTGCACAAACCTAAAGGAGATAAATCCTCATCATGGATGAGCTTCCTTTATAGGAAAAATATTCATCCAACTGATAGTACACTGTCCCACATCTAATCTCAACTGGGTCTCTAACAGAACGGACATGCATCAGTTATCCATGAGTGAATACACAGTGATTTGAAAATAATAGTTGTCACGTGCATGCAAGCATCAACAAACTATATCTCATTAATTTAATAACTTGTTAAATTAATCTAACTGAACTTGACTAAGTTAAACTAAGCCAATTTATCCTCTCAATATAGAACTCATCCTTAATTCCTCAACCAGTGGAGCAAATCAAGGACACATTCCCCAATTAGTGGAGACATAATTGCATGTTCTCATAAAGACTTCAAGTTTGCTTTTCCTTAACTAATTAACTCATGGAGAATTAATTAATTAATATTCCAAACTGCTCGTAAGATCAAATTCGAATTTATTTCCTATAGATAGACCAGGGACTGCTATACATAGGAAGGGACCCAGAAAGCTATTTTTAGAAGATGCTATTTTTAGCAGTTTCAACTCTCACCCAAGGTGGCCAAAATGCTCATTGGCCAAACTGCTATTTTTAGACATGATATTTTTAGTAGTTCTATTTTTAGGAATTCCTAAATTTAGCATTTCTTATTGCACATTTTTCAACACAATAGTCCACAATAAAAAGTTGCATGCAACAAAACAATATAAATAGAGCCTGGAAGTATTTTTCTAGTTTATAGGTGACAAGCTGAAAGGTCAAACAAAATTGGCTTTATTTTGATGTTATCACAGAATATGCCATGGAGTTCAATCGATCTTGAAAATTCCCAAAGCATTTTTCTGATCAAACAAGATAGGATTTATTTTAATGCTACCACAAAATATGCTATGGAATTTATTGGCTGAGATTTTTTTTTTAAATCTAATGAAAATGTCAATATATCATGGAATTGATTGGCCTGCATGAAATTTTAAAAAATTAATGAAAATGTCAATATGCCATGGAATTGATTGGCCTAGAGAAAATGTATGCCATGGAGTTCAATTGATAATGAAGATGCCCAATGCATAAAAATTTAGTGAGAATGTCAATATGCCATGGAATTGATTGGCTTGGAGAAAAAGTATTCCATGGAGTTCAATTGATAATGAAAATGCTTGATGCATAAAAATTTAATGAAAATGTCAACATGCCTTGGAATTCATTGCCTTCAGGAAATAAAGAAACTACAAGAGCTAAATATGGAAAAATTGAAAATACAATTTATGTCCAAAGAATGGTTCCATAACACCTTTTAATTTTGTTCTCCCAAAGGTTCCACCGATATTGAGAGTTGTAGAGGAGATTCACTCAAGGATTTCAGAGATGTTTTGGTTATTTTTGTCTCAATTAGATACCGTCATTAGAAAAGTATCATCAAAGAAAATAAATTATCTAAAATTTTCATTTTAATTTTAAGTTATAGTGCTTAAGGCACATAGTCTTCAAGTGTTTGCCATTGCCCAATGACTCTATTAAAGAAACTGATTGTTAAATCATAAACCGTCGAAATGGAAAAAGGATTTAAGTGGTATTGCTCTCCCACTAAACTTACAGTACTAGGTTTTTTTACTTCTCCTTTTGTTCCATTCTTTATAATGTCAAATAAGATTGTGATATGCTTTATGCATGCTTGCATTATTCTGGAGATTCTCATTTTCAACATGCTTAATGGTTTCAATATCAAGAATCAGAAACTAGTAACCATGGCAATGCTAATATTGTGAGAAACATCGATGTTTGAATCCACTCCTTGATAAGGCTTCTCAAGAGACATATTTCCACGTGAAGAATATGATATATATATGATTACCTTGCTATTATTAAAATGCTAAAATTGTCAAGTATGCCAGTTGAAGATAGCTGTGGAAACCTTGGGTATGACTTGGGCATGTGACTATATGATATCAAATATTCATAAACCGTTGTCCTACATATGTTGATAGCCGAGGTTCTTTGTGCTTGAGTTTGTTAAATTCATTCTTTTGATTAAGCTTGCATTTTTCTCAAAGTAGTCTTATGGATTGGCAAACTTTTAGAATGTTTCTTTCTGCACCCAATCCCACCTCCCAGGGTCACTATGAGCCTAATCTATGTCTAATTTTGAGTTACTCCTCTCAAATCTATGAGCTCCATTTATATTTTCCTTCTCTGATGAAAACGACATGACTTGAAAGAGGGTTTAAATTGATTCTAGAGAAGATGAAGCATAAAAAACTTAATAAAAAATTACCCTTGAATTGGAATAAGATTTAACTAAAAATTTCTTAACATTTTCTGGAGTGCTCGTAAAGGGTTTGGATAAGTACTTTGTAGTGCTTGTTTCATTTCTTGTTGGTCATCTGATTTGGCTTTGAAGAGACCTCAATTTCACTATCAAAATTATCAACTAACTCGTACTGATTTTATGCAGAAATCCTTGCATCATTTTTGCATATCATTTGTGTTTTCCAGAAGCTGAAAAGTTCGTCCTGGAAGGTCCATTCTCCCTATTTCTTTTGACCCTCGAAGGCCTCTTCCTCACATAGGCCGTAAGCATTATAGACTACATTAATCATTACTGAAGGATGAGAGTAATTGAAGGTTGATCCACTTAATTTCTTGAAAGATTTTGAGATCAGGTTACAGTTGAATCAATTTTTCTTCCTAGGGAGATCACTATCATGGTCATTATAAATCTTCTTAAAGAAGAAGAACCTTCTTTTTGTCTAAGAGGATTATTCATTTGTAAGTTCATTACATTGTAAATCTCCTTTTTTTCCTTTGGAAAAAAGTCGTATTTTCCATTAATCATAAGAAAGTACATTTTGTAGATGTTGTAGCATATGCATATTGTGGCTGATAGTCTGTTAGATGAGTGATACAAAAATGGTACCAAAAAACATGTTCCCCTCACAGGGAGCGCTGAAAAACATCCCAAAAAATGGTGACTGTCTCTTCACAGAGAGATCGATAATTTGTCCTATATGTTCAAGTGCATCATAAAGAGAAAGAAAATATAAATATATACAAATGTTCAAAGACTATGATGGCCTTGTATCCCTTGATGTGCATGCAGATCGATGAAGGGTCTATGATAATTCTGGTAGAATACTCCATCAATTTCTTCCTAAATTAACCAATCATCATCTTGTCTCAGCGCTGCCTCCTTTGATAGGAAGTCTGCCCCTGAGTTTCGCTCCCTGTAAATGTGATGACAGACAAATGAATCAAAATATGATATAAGTCTATGAGCCTCAGCCAACATGTGCCTCAATGAATATGCAGAGCAATGAGATGTTTTATTTAACTAGTTGCATACTATTTTGGAATCCCCAAAAAGTTGAATGACCTCAATGTTTTTTTAGTGTAAATTGTATGAGATATTTTGCAGCACATAGTTCAGTGAAGTTATTAGTGCCCCTCCCCAATCTCATTTGAGTTTTGAAGCAGTGTGATTCATTAATATATAATATGCCCCCCGCCCACAACATCCCCCTTCCTGAAAAGTTCCATCAAAGTAAGCCCATGGGATGGATTTATCAATGGTTTCAGGCTATATAATTCTAGGGGGAGGGTTAGAGTTTTCTTCAGGAAGGAGGCCAAATTCAGTGATGACCCTGGTCATTACGGAAGGCCAATGAGGGGCCTTAAGGTTGAAAATTGACTGATTTCTAGCAATCTAAATAGTCCAGCACATAATTAATGGAATGTTCTAGTCCTTGCCACTGTGTCCACTACACCCATTGTTCCAATCTTCGGTAATGTTCATGCCTTTCCATGATTTAAGAGAAGGGTAGAGTAGTGTGATGTGATTCCATTGTTCGGTAATGATAGGGCATTCAGGAAAAAGATGCTCAATACTCTCATCATCCCTTCTGCAGAGGTGAAATCAGAATGATCCATAATATGATCTCTTCATCAAGTTGAGTCCGATCGGGATCTTTTTGAACAATATAGTCCACATGAGCATGCGTGATCTAGGAGCTACCTTAAGTTTCGAGAGAGCTTTCCACGAGTGCTCAATATGCTGCAGTTTAATAGGTTCCATTAGCTTCAAATATCCATCCTTAGGCGAATATTTCCCATGTTTGGCGAAGGCCCACATAATCTTGTCGTCACCATCAGTAATCCGGATATGGGCTTGTGTAAGAGCATCTATGTAATCTAGCCATTCTTGATGCGACTGAGCGGGGAGATTAATCTCAAGGGAAGTTTTCCAAGCCCATTGGAATAATGTAGTGTTGTTATGACCTGCAATATGGTTGATATGAGAAATGCCCTGGCTGGATATATATCGTATCAGATCTACAGATAGTCTATGGGTATTTCCACATCCAATCCAAGGATCTTCTCCAATACGAACTGCATTACCTTCTTGAATTCTCTAATTTAGACCTTCTCGAATAAGTGAGATAGATTTTATCATCACCTTCCAAATGATAGAAAAGTTGTTGCTGCTCCTTTGATTCTGCTGGACCCAGTCCATAATATTAGCAGGGTTGATATATATTGCATAGACTACCTTGGTCCATAGACTATGAGATGTAATGAGCTGCCAGCTCAGCTTTGCTGCCAGGGATCTAAAAAAAATGTCCAATCTCTTTATATCCCAACCTCCCCACAGCTTAGGTCTTGCAATGGTTTCCCATTTAACCCATGCAAATAGTCTCCCCTATTGATTTCCTTTCCACAAAAATATGCAGCAAATGTTTTGCGTTCTAGCCAGTATTCCCCTGGGAATCCAAGCCAAGGTCATCTAGTACACTGGTGTTGCTTCCACAACAGCTTTGATAAGGAAAAGCCTTCCTTCTCTTGAGAGGTACCAATGGTACCATATATTAAGACGTTTTTCAGCCTTTGAGATAAGCTAGATCCAATCTACAATTTTGTATCCTTAAGGTTTCTACCTGTATCCAAGATACCTCAAACCATCTTCTATATTATGTAGAATAAATGGGAACCGTCTCATAGCAAATTGGATTTCATGCTGAGAGCATCCGGGAGCAGTCAATGTAGATTTGTTGACACTGATAGCCATACCTGTAGCCTGTTTAAAGAGGCCAAAGGCATTATGAAGTGCTGATATATCTCCTATGCCCCCATTCAAGAATATAAGGAAATTGTCCACAAAAAGAATATGAGTGAGGGTGCAATTATCTGTGATTTTGATGCCCACAATACGACCCCTTCTGTGCTCAACACTTATGATTCTGCTCAGACCTTGCATGATGAGAAAGAACAATAGAGGGGATAGATTGCACCCCTGCTTGAGTCCTCTCTCCGCAAGGAAGAAGGGAGTAGCAACACCATTAAGAAGTACATTGAATGTGACATTAGTAATGCAGCACATAATCCATTTAATATAAATAAAGGGAAAACCCAGATGTGTTAAAAAAATTCTAATGTATAAAAAATTTACCCTATCAAAAGCTTTTGATAAGTCGACCTTTAAAATCATGCCTTTCAATTTTCTCAAGTGAACCGAGTGAAGTAGTTCTTGGGCTGTACCAATGGCTTCATGAATCTGTCTATGTTGGAGAAATACAAATTTCTCAGTGGATATATGAGCTAAAAGGGCAGGTTTGAGTCTATTGGTAGTGATCTTGGGGATGATCTTATATAAACAATTGCATAAGGATATAGGGTGAAAGTCATTGAAAGATGAGGAATTGTCTGATTTGGGGTTGAGAGCTATAAATGTTGATTTAATCGCCGAGGACATCTTGCCTATCCTTCTGCAATCCTCCACCACTTTAAGTAGATCATTACCAAGGATGTCAAAAAAATGCAATATAAAATTTGATGGTCCAACCATCCAGACTTGGATTCTTATCCTTCTTGAACCATTTAATAGTGGCCTCAAGTTCTGCCATTGTCACTTCCTTAGAGAGCTCATCATCTTCCTCCTGATCAACAAATCATGGGAAAAACTCGGTTTTACGCATAGCTTCCTGTATATTGGCTCCCAGGGGGGCCTTGTATCTATCTTTAAAATGTGAAGTGGCTAATTTAGCCAAGTCCCTGGTGGTGTTGACAATGAGTCCTTGTTCATTTTGAAGCTGCCAAATAGTATTCATGGCCTTCTGACCATTGGAAAACTTGTGATAAAACTTGGTATTGTCATCTCCTTCCTTTAACCAAATCTCCCTACTTCTAAGTCTCCAACTTTCCTGTTTATCTTTCAAAATTTGAGTTCTCTGCTTGATGAGGGAGGAGATATGATCTTTTTGTTCCTGAGAGGTATATGTGCCATCAGTGTTTGCTTCAAGGTGTATGATGGTTTGCTTCGCATCTCTTAGTATATTGTCCTCTTGCTTCCTTTTCTTGTGCGCCCATGCTTTGGAAATGCCCTTTGAATCCTTAAGTTTGCGAACAAAGCCATCAGAAGTGTCCTCATCATCCTAATCAGATGAGTTTGCCAATATTCAATCACCAACTGTATATACGAGGGATCTCGAAGCCATGAGGAGTTGAATTTGTATGGAGCTTTGATTTTGTGTACACTCTCATCCAGCTCTAGATATATTGGTCGATGATATGATATTCCTCCTGTGCCAACCCATTTTCTGATATGGTGGTGTTTAGAGACAAATTCTTCCTTAATGAGGAATCGATCCAATCTCCTAGCTAGACTGTGTTCACCAATGTGATTGTTTTTCCAAGTATACTGAATCTTAGCTGATGGGATGTCAATCTAGTGATGATCCTCCAACAGGTTTTTGATAACATCAGTTAATCCATCCACTTGTGCCAAGTCTCCCCATGATCCCATGAAACCCAAACAGAAATTAAGGTATCCTCCAAGAATGATGTTATCAACTTGCATGAATGAGGTACTGAACAATCATCTCCAAAATATATCCCTATCTTGACAAGGACCATATATATTGCTTACTCTACCTTCAGTCTCCAGGGTTGCAGAGTATATGTCTACCCCTAAACATCCACCACCACCCCAGGTACTCCTTAAATTGATAGTTCGATTATGAAAACCAATTGAAATACCTCTAGATCACCCAGATGCATCCAAAGCATGAAATGTCCAACCCGACATCCATGATTCCAGCAAAGGTGTGATCGAACTAGACATACTCAGGGTTTCTTGTAAGAAAATGATGCCAAGAGAAACAGATGAAAAGAGTCGCGTAAGAGCTAGTTTTTTGGCAGGGCTAGCTAACCCTCAACAATTAAAGAATAAAATCTTCATGGAGGGGGTGGGGAGAGGGAATTCCTTGCTCTAAGAACCCTATTAATGGTTTTCTGTTTCCCAAGGGCCACCTCCTCCCTAGCTTGAAATTTTGCTCTGGAGAGAGATGAGGGGCGACCCCTGGTAGGTTTATGAGAAGTAGGAGAAGCCTTAGTGTCCAAGCCAATTGCATCCAGCCCTCTATCTTTGGCTTTAGAGTACAGAGGTTATATAGATGAGGAGGATATAGATGGGGAAGGTGGAGGATGAATGGGGAGCTGATAAGTAAAGGGATGACAGGAGGTGTAAGTTGGAGGAGGTGGAGGCGGGGTGTAGGATAGAAAGGAATACAGAGCCTATCCTATAGGATGAAGGATCAATTGATCCATCGAGGTTGAGATGGGAGACATGCAGGAGTATGCAAGGGGAACCAATGCATCATTATATAAATTATATGAATGAGATGCAACATGACAAGTTACAGGTAAGTGATAAAAAATGGACATACTCAATGAGAAGACTTCACCCTGGGCTACCCTGGATCATGTCATTGGTGGAGAGGAAGGCTGAATAGGAGACTTTCCACGCTTTTTCTTGACACCATCAGCATGTACCTCAATTGTATCACCACAGGTCTTTAAGTGTTCCTCTCTGTGATCCACAACAACAGGCTGTTGGGGCTGATCAATTGGGGGTTCCATATCCATTTCCTGAACAATATTTTTGTTCTTTCAATTGAGTGGGCAATCCTTGAAGAGATGTCCAACCTTATGGCATCTTCTCCATCGATATGGAATACCTTCATAATCTAACAACTGTTTGCACGAGGAAGATCTCCACTGAATCGTGATATGCTCCAGCAATCCACCTCTGGTATCTAAATGTACCAATATCCTCGCGAATGTCATCATGCCCATAGTCTGATAGGATTTCTCATACTCCATGTAGGTACCTAGCAAGTTTCCAATCCTTCTGAATATGTCCTCAGGCCAATAATTTAAAGGCAATCCAGGTAGTCTGATCCATATAGGGCCAACACTAATTTGCTCTGTCTCTGGGTCAAATAGCAGTGTCCAACGCTTTAATAACACAGTGGCATGTTCAAAGTGCCAATAGGAGGAATGGACCCAGTTCATATGATCTGCTCTGGCAAATCTCAGCATGAACCATCCTCTCACAAATGTTTTAACAAATGGGATTTCCACCAGGTGATGACCCCAAATCTCTGATGCCCAGGTCTTCAAACAAGCTACCGAGTAGTTCCTACCTCTAGTTCTACCAACCAAAACCCTATCAGTGTAGTCCATAGTATCACCCCACTGTATATTCTCCTCAAGTTTTAGTATCATGTCTTCATCCTTAGTCTTGTAGCGTTTATGCTTCTTTAGGGGTTTGGATGCAGAGGTATGCGGTCGCTCAGAAACCCCCACTGATTCAGGGTCCTTGGTCGAAGGGTTAGGGTTTGTAGGAATTGTAGGGATGGCATATGAGAGTGGTGGTACAGTGGTAAAACAGCCCGAGGGGGTAGCGGAAATGGAAGGGAGATTAGGGTCGATGTGAGGGGGCTCAGCAGAGGGTACAACAACGAATTGTTTGGCCAGGTGGGACGACGGGTCTGAATTAGGGGCTTCCAATTCTGAGGAAGGGTTTATACAACCCATAATAAACCCTAATGAAGTGAGTGATGGTGGAGGCGAGGAGAAATCCATCCAAGAGGGAGGCTCATCTGGTAGTACAATAGCAGAAGTGGTAGGTCTAAAGAACTGAGGGAAAACATCAAAGTTGCTAGTAAAACTTGCACTGTAATTTAACATACCTTTAGAGGCGACATACATGGACTGCCAGATGGAATCCTCCTTCAGCGGTTCATCCAAGTAATCCACAACATCAAGGTCCATATTGACAGCTGCATCGAGAATGAAGGTAACTGCCTCGAAATAGCTAGTCGATGGGAAATGACACCAATAGAGGTGTAACAGAAAAAGAAACACAGTAAAAATGACGGTGAGCAGTAAGCCGATGCGAAGGTAAATGGTAACAGGGAGATGCTCAGGTAAGTCGCAGGTATCATAAGACCAACAAGGCAAAGACCAAAGCCCTCAAGCGTAAAAGGTAAAAAGAGAATGTTAGAAGCTGGGTGAATTCCGACGTAAGCTAAGGTAGTTGCAGGTCAGGTCACAGTCTGCAGCAGTACCGCGTACTGCTAGCAGAAACCCTTGAAATTTTACCTTCGTTGTCATTGTCGCTCCATCCTTCCCACATTGTAAATCTTCTTAAAGAATAAGATCCTTCTTTCTGTCTAAGAGGCTTCTTCATTTGTAACTTCATAAATAGAAGTGAATCTTTCTTTTGGGAAGCTTGGGGTTTTGGTCCCTTGGCATCCTCTATCTCCTGATTTAAAAGGGAAAAATAATCTACTAGCTTACTAATTTCTTTCACTTTTCTAAACTTAGTCACAGTTGATTGACCTGGGCTGAATGGTAAGCTGGAGTAGGCTTATCTCAACTTGACAGTGGTACTTTTAGGAGTTGGTGCATTCTTTACACTTCTAAAATTTTATGCTTGTCTATTATACCTTGCATTTGACATCTTAAAAGGCAACCTCTAATGATTTATTGCAATTGCATGTGTTGATACTAACCCTCAACTTCTCCCTATTTTAAATCCACTTGCATTATATCTACAGTCAATTTGCTTCTTATTTGAACTATTGTTAGTGGTCTTTCATTACTTGTGCTTACATGTAGGTCACTAGTTCCTAAGCATTGTTTCATAAGGTGAAAACAATCTAATCACATAAATTAACTAGAGGTATGTCATGATATTGTGGTGACTTATTGATCTATTATTGAATGAAGAGTGAGTGCTTTCAAGTGATATTTCTCAAGTGGCAAGCAATTGGCTAGCATAATCTTTAATTGAAGTAGCATCACTTAGTTCCTTAATCTGTAACTACGCATACAACATAACACAATCTTATTTGACATTATCAAGAATGGAACAAAAGGAGAAGTCAAAAAATATAGTATTGTATGTTTAGTGGGAGAGCAAGACCACTTAAATCCTTTTTCCAGTGGCATCGTTTATGATTTAATGGGTCAATTTCTCTAACAGAGTCATTGGGAAATAGCAAACACTTGAAGATTGTGTGCCTTAAACACCATAACTTAAAATTAAAATGAAAATTTTAGATAATTTATTTTCTTTGATGATATTTTTCTAATGATGGTATCTAATTGAGACAAAAATAACCAAAACATTTCTGAATTCCTTGAGTGAATCTCCTCTGCAACTGTCAATATCAGTGGAACCTTTGGGAGAACAAAATTAAAAGGCGTTATGGAACCATTCTTTGGATATAAACTGTATTTTCGATTTTTCCATATTTATCTCCTCTAGTTTCTCCATTTTTTGAAAGCTGGTGACAACGTTGAAAAACGTAACAGACCTAACAGATAGAAAAAAGGCAACAAAATATCGAGATAATAATAACTGTCCACCATGTTACATTAGCATTGTGGTCTTCCCCACCTGTTAGGTATGAGTTTCAAAGGGGATGAGAGGCGATTCTGCTGAGATAGACACTCCTCTAGAGTTAAATGAGTGAGTGAGTGAGAGTGAGATAGAGAGACATACGCCCGTTGCCATGCATTAGTTTCAAGGGAATGAGGCAAGCAGCATGACTTAGGCAATTCTATTGAAATAGCTACCCATCGAGACTTGAACTTGGCAGTTAAGCCGAAGAAAATCAACAGAGCATGTCTCAAAGCACTCCATATGTATAATTTACCCAAAAAAAGAGAAAATAAAATCCCCACAATCATCTAGAAATTGACACATCCCCACAATCATAAATAAGGGTTTACACCCTACTTCAGCATAGAGAGATGATTGTGTGTATAAATTGGTCGAATTTGGCAGTCCCCACATTAACATGGGCTATACCGCCATAATATGAAGTTCTATTTCCCATCTCCCCAGGCATCTAAAACAAGCATTTCCACTTACCAAAATCAACAATTGAGAACATGATCTGTTTGCTCACTAAAGGTTGATATTTAGGGTTAGACAGTGAAATGTAATGACATCAAAGCACTAAGTCAAAAAACTATCATAGTGGTTATTTATCATCTAGTATTATACTTTATTTATTGTGTGAGAATGTGATAATCGACAAAACCACCTAGACCTATACTCATATCTCCAACACTGTTTAGTTCAGATTTTAGAGAAATTTTAAAACTCAATGAGAATAAAAGCAGCTTGGTTCGATGTTAGCACACAGGGTTCAATGGCGTTACAAAATTTTTAGGAAAATGTCTCAGCCCAGATTCGAACAATGGTGATTTTCATTTCCACATTGCTTATCACAACTTAAAATTTCAAAGTGATATTTGAGAATTTTAAAGGAAAGTTCTATGGCATTCGAGAAATTTTAGAATTCCACCAAAATATCTGAGCCCAACCTGTTCCACATTGTTTATCACAACTTAAAGTCTCTGAGTGGAATTTGAGGATTTAAAGTACAGTTCAATAACATTTAGGAAATTTTGGAGTTTCACCAAAATATCTTAGCCCAACCTAGATTCGGTGACCATTGACCGAAAATGATTTAGAATATCGTTTGGTTCTTTCATCAGCAATGCAAAATAGTAGATGGTTAAAATCAAACTCGAGAAAAAACCATAATTGCAGATAACCAATGTGCATTTTACAGCCCTAGCGTCTAATTACATATAAGTAATGTGTGCATTCTATAGCACTGGTAGTGGGAGTGAGTTATCCACTCTATAAGTGAATAACGTACAAAAAAACACAAAGGAAAGAAAGTTACAATGTGAAAAATGAATAGAAGAAAACCAAAGAGGAAACAAAAGAAAACTAGAGAAAAGTGAACAACGGACACAACAACATAGAGGAAAGAAAGTTACAATGAGAAAACTGAACAAAAGAAAACCAGAGAGAAAACAAAAGTACAAATGTTGTAGCAAGCCATACCTTCAATCAGTTGCATAAATGCTACAAATGTTCTTTCCAATTCTTGCTACCTCTATTTTCTAGGGATATCACTCAATGCCAGTTCCATTACCTCCGCTACCTACTACATGAGTTCTTTAGTGATAGGTTCCTGCTACCTTTGTTCTTATAGTGATTTCCATTAAGGAAAAGTGGAAGAGAATAAAATCTGATATGAATTTAATCACAGATTACCCAGAAAGACAGGTTGCATCTGAAATCCATCAGGATGCTCGGAACCTAATTCACAATAAAGATAATGTAATGACATGGAGATGGGCTATCTGTATTGCAGTCATCGCAATAAGACTATCGTATGGCTATCATTATTCCAGTATTCAATCTTTGCGATTAGACTAATGTATGTTATCACTGCTAGAACATATTAATGACAAATGGACAATATTAAAATGCTACAATGGATAATACGTTAACACCGCGATGGAGAATAGAGCCACCAAAGAGCATTTATTTACCGAATTGATTACCTCGAAAGACTGAAATCCATCTTTCCACTTTTGCGATTAGACTAATGTATGCTATCACTGCTAGAATATATTAATGACCAATTGACAATATCAAAATGCTACAATGGATAATATATTAACACCGTGATGGAGAATAGAGCCACTGAACAGCATTTAGTTAGTGATTTGATTACCTCGAAAGTCTAAAATCCATCTCGATGCTGGGAACCTGATTCACTGTAACCATATATTTAAATGATGACAATGAAAATTAAGTGTCTCGTAATGAATGAGATGATTTCACACATTGCAGACTCAATAAATACTTTATTAGAATTTTTATATTTTATATAACATTTTTTAATTGTACTAAAGATTAAGTTCATAATAAGAAGCAATAAATTCTAATGTATATAAAGTTTATCCATATTTAAATAGGTAGTTATTGAAAGATATATTTATTTATTTGTAAATAGTTATAAAAAATATTTACAATAGGAGTCGTCTACTGAGGCAGAGGAATTCCCCGAATGGCCAAAAGTGGCTAGAATCCTGACAATTTTTTTTTTTTTTTAATCTTGTAGAGGTAGTGTTTGAATCATGTTTTTGATGGTGGAAATGGATTCAACACCATAAAAAATGTCGAGGACACCTAAAATTTTGAAGTTTAACAACTATAACTTGTGCTTACAAAAATCCTTGCTGGATTTTCTCTAAATATGACTCGCATTTCCATAACTTTCTGAGCAATTCCTTCGGCTAGTTAGACTACGGCTTTACAATAACATGTTATTTCACTTATCATTTTCTACATGGTGCAAATTAGTTGTCAGTATTTAATGAAGAGTCTGAAGTAATGATTACTAAATAAGAGTCCCTCTCTTTTGCACCAATCAGAAATTAAATAAAATTAATTTAATATTGTAAAAAATAAACTATTTATAAGTTCTAATGTCCACTTTATATGTTTTTCACAAATTTTTGGTCAACATGAATTTAATTGAAAATTCAACCTATTTTTGAATAAATTATATCGTAGGGCACAAATGATAAGATGGAAACAACTACCTAACTGGTTATCCTCACATAAGTTGACCGACCACTACCCAATCTACCACCACAGTATTACATATGGCTCAACTAACTTTTGTGAGAGTATGACACATGGGATCCATGACTACCATTTGCAACAATTTAATGTGATGGATTGAAACACTTGGTCTAAAACATATGTGACATGGAAATTTGCATGAAAAGTGTTTCCTATGGAAATTGCATGAAAAGTGTGTCTTACGATCTGTCTAGAACATGGTGAAGACCCCACCTATAATACAAAAGTAAAGTAAGCTCACCACAGCTGGAAACCGAATAAGCAAACAAATATACAAACCACTAGCTGGGGAAAGGGACGCTTAAACTTATATGTTACAAACATAGTCTAACTAGTGTTAGTCTCCACCCAATATATCCCCAAACGTTAAATATTGAGCATGTTAAAGATTACAAATATTTGAAATGTCCTATTCAAATTTATGAATTTCCACACTCACGGTAACAATAAATCCAAATCCAAAACATGTAAAAGTAGAAATTGTGACTCGTGAGTATTACTCTTATGTTTTTAATTTGTTACAATTTGAATTTTAGAATGGAGCAATATTTTTAGGCTTATAGGCCTTCTTTTGAATTAGTTCAATAGTCTACACTTTCATTTTTTGATTGACATCTGGCATATGATTTTCTGTTTGACATCTGGTCTACCTTTTTCATCTACGTGACATCTATCGTCTACTATTTTGCAGGATTAAAAGACATTTATTTGATTCAATTTAATGGTATGCGGGATTAAATGACATCTGTCTGATTCAATTTAAGGGTGGCGCAGTTAAGGGTGGTTCTCAACTCTTGGTCTCCCTCTGTTCGTGCACACCATTTTAACTGTTTGACATCTGGTTTACCCTTTTCATCTACCTCTGACATTTGTCGTCTGCTCTTTTGCGAGATTAAATGAAATTTCTTTGATTCAATTTAATGGTATGCGGGATTAAATGACATCTGTTTGATTCAATTTAATCGTGGCGCACGTAAGGCTGGTTCTCAACTTGGATTCCGCAAAGCCTTTCCCAAATTGGGCTCCCTCTGTTCGTGCACACCGATTAAAACTTCAACTAACCATATTGCTCTCTGTGCTAATATCTTTCTTTCAATATGAAGCGAATATAAGAGCAAGAAGGCCTGAAAGCTCTTGGGTAGTAGCCCAAAGACTCAGCGAATGTGACCAAATTTTGAAAGCCCTCACAGATATTGAGAGCTATCCTTAGGTCATGAAAGACAGGATATCCTTTCTTCAAGTTTTCAATAAAGCTGAGGATCAAAAAAATGGATTCACTTCACGGCAATGAATTTGAAGGCCTTGAGGACAGTGCTCTAGATGGAAAAATTTCAAGAACCAAAAGGCTATTGGAGTAAGGACATATTGCTACACTATGCGATAACAGTGAAAAACTCAAACGATTTCTGCAGAGATTATTGGCTGAGAGAGAGAGGAGGAACCAGTTGCTGTGGCAAAAGGTGTGGTGGAAAATTGCAAAATGTTGTTAAATGTTAAACTATAATGTTGCAGTTGAGTCCTGCTTACGTTACAGGTGGCAGTCAACCATTAAATGTATGGACTTTTAACGTTGATATCGATTTCGTTCATCTTGCTTCAAATTTGAAGTAATTGGTGGTAGAATTTTAACAATTTAAGCTAAGTTTCCCCTAATTTTGCATTTTTTCGAGCTTTTTTTGCCAGGTTAAATATTATTTATTCGAAGGGATTAGGAGAAGTTTGAATTATGTTTGTTGTGATTTTGGTGTAAGAGACAAATTTATGAATGATAATCCCTTCCCAATCTTTTTCAAAATTCTAGATCTTCACAAACCAGTTTTGCTTCCTTGCATTTTTCCTTCCATTTGATACTAAAATGAATTGAGAAGATGTACTATTGAAGTAATTGTGAATTTTAATTCTATCTATTTACATATAATATGTTTTTCATCAAGCAATTTGTCGAATCCCTTTTGAAAACTTAGTCAAATTCCCAAAGTCCCACTTTCTTCACTCAATGTTGCCATTTAGTTTAGCTTTGTTAATTAGAAAAAATGATATTTGCCCATAGTTATTAGCCAGAGATCTCATTCGTAGTTTTTCATCTAAATGAAACTGATATCTACAATTTTCCCTAATGTTCGTGCATATGTATTAGAGGGAAATTGGGCTTCGTCAGTCAAAAAATTGATAGATTCTTTTGTTTTATGCCTTAAATTCGAGTTTTTATGCTCTATATATGGGTCTACATATTGATTTAACCTTTCAACCTCTAATGCCAAAGATAAAACTAATACTATTCTTTGTAACACTTTTTTCCCAACTTCAAAACCTTCTTTTATTAAAATGATTGATTCAAAATTTTAATATTTTAAATATATCTGCTTTTGTATTTTGCTGGCAACCGTTAAATATGCTACCTTTAAGTTAGAGATATTTGATTCATATCTTGGTGGGTCTCGTACAGTGGCAACAATATTTGTTTAACGTTCTTTGAAGTTTGTGCACAATATTTTCAAGTGAATCCTCACTTTGCCAATATTGTTGTTCTTCTTTATCTTTGCGACAGTTTTTGTTCCGAACCAGGTTAAATTCTTGCATTGAATGTCTAACTCAAACAACTTGCCTAACACATTTGAATTAGATTCTTATGGGAGTTATTTACTGTAAATTAACCTCGGTAATTGTTCATCATTTTATTTATAGAAATTCTATAAATTTATTTATTCTCTCATTTGTGCAACAATTTAGGGTTTAAACTATTTTAATCTGATGGATTTCACTTGTTTATAAGTGTCATTTGCACACCTTTGTAGTTTTGGTTCAGTGGACTGGGCTCCCAAAGACAATACCAGACGGGTACAAGCTAATAAAACGTGATTGAAAATCAAAATATTGCATCCAATATGTTTTTTTGTTGAATCTTGCAATCATTTTTAACAAGATTTCACATCTGAATAATTGTTCTAGACTTTAAGATCTGAATAATTGTTCTAGATTTTAAGATTGACCCTCAAACCTATTTTCACTTATGATAACTCCTTAAGAATTCCAATAACTATGGATGAAAGGAGCCCCCTCTATAAAGGGGTCTAGAGTGAATTATAGCACTTTAAAAATCATGCTTTAAATTGGCTTTTGTCAATGCAAATATATAAACCCAAGCTCGATGGGAAAATAGGCTGAAAACAACAGAGAAAAAAAACGGCATGTTTGATCTGAAAAATGGTCTCTAGCAAAGGTCAAAGGATTTAAGCAAAAATGGAACAAATTGTTTCCGAGTACTTTGTCAAGAGCTTACAGATCCTTCTGGAAGCAAGAATACCTTCTATAAGTGTCCAAAAACATTTTGATTCATTTAAGACATTCTTATCTTCATCCTCGGTACTCAGAAAGCAAGATCAATTGTTCAATTTAGTACTAGGTAATTCATTCATTCCACAACAAAATATATATTTACATAAAACCAATTGATAGGGATTTATTGTAATTGATGTGTTGCTTTCATAATGTTCAGGGGACCATTAAAACACTTTCGAGCATTATCGATTTAGGCCCGCAACTGTATCTTCTTCAAGTTCCATCAAAGAAGGTGGAGCAAGGTCTGCAACCCATGCTGAAGGTGGACACATATTGCTTGAACGATGGTTTGTTCAATTTAAATCTTGGACTGGGGTGGGAAAATGTTCCGGAGGAAGATCCAATATAGTTACAGTGGATTCTACGAAATCCGTATTGGTGCCTGACTTAAAAAATGGATGTAAAAGGGCTGAAACAAGTAGGGTTAACACTGATACAGGGATAAACTGGAACTTTCTTCCCCATGTGCCTCCTCATGTAACAAATTTGTCTGTGTCGTATAAGAAAACAATCCTTATGCTTTGGTTTCTATACTCATTGACAAGATTTCTTCTAACTGAGCGAATTTTTTGTATGTCTTGTTCTTCTCCAAAGCGCTACCTCTTTACTTTGTCTTATAGACTATCCAATTATCCTTCAACAATGTCTAATGAGGCTGAAATAGCCTCCTTTGGTATTACACCCATTGATACCTTATGGGGACATATGCTTATCAAAGTCATTTACCACACAACAACTTCTGTCACTACATCAAAAGTCAACATTTCTAGTTCTCACATTATCACAGATTATGTGGGAAGTCCAACTATGGAAACCTCTTGGATGCTATTGGCCACTGATGTGATGTCAGGAAATAAGACCCATGTTGTTTGTCTGCCACTATCTGTTCCAAACTCTCCATGTGGCTCCATATTTGGTTTGCAACAGTGGTGGAAAGGTAGGTTGGAAAGTGCCCAATCAGTATTGAAACCACCTTCATCTTGGCCATCTTCTGGAGGATTCACTTCATATCCATCAAAAATCTGCGACTGTTCTTTCAATATCCTTTAAATAAAGTCCCATCAGTGGAATCTGTTAAAAGAAATTCTACCAGATTGACGTCTTCCAGATTTGTCACAGTGCTGTTAAGATGTATGGACTAACCACGAGTTGCTCTGGAGTTTTTTCTATTGGTAGGAAAATAACTAGGTTTTCAACACATTTTAATCATATTGTGTTACAATCGATATCGTGAGCAGAAGCGGAATGTGAGCTTGTGCCCAGGCTTTGCTTCAGGGCCTTGTGATGGAGAAGGGTAAGAATTTAGTGTTGGAACTATTCGGTATTTGGTGAATAAATATCAGATTTAATGGTCTTTGATATGCTGATTGATTTGTTAACCAGGGCTAATATGTTTGATGAGGTAATTATAGTTTTATTTCAATATCCTTTCAGAAGCAGATTCAACATACAACAATGGTTTTTTGGCAGAAAACAATGAAAGATTTCAAACTCGTGAACTTGAGACAAAAGACAATGATAGCAGTAAAAATCTTGATGATGTGGGTTTGGTGTTGAAAGCCTCCGCTAAGAGTACAGAAAAGAAGCCTTCAAGGTTAAATGAATTTGATATCATTTATGTTTCATGAGGCTTTGATCTATCAAGTTTGTTTGAAGAGAAACAACTAAAACATGATAAACGCTTCACATATGCTCATGCCATTGCCAATATCATCTCAAAATTCGAGGAAATAGCTAAGCTTGAAAATTTCAACATGAAGTAGAGGCATATTACAAGGTGGAGATGCAAGGGTTTGTGTGATGCAGGAAATGACAACTATCTGTTGTTGTAGAGATATTTGAGGTAACTACTCCTCTGTTTGTGGTGGAGTTGAAAAAATCCGATGGCGACACAATGGACTATGAGAAATTTTATGAGGAAAAGCTTAGAGCTAGCCTCAAGACATTCTCTGGGCTTGGCATGGTGATCCCATTTAATGCCCAAGTTTAAATTTGTGGACACAATGGTTGAAATTTATTATTCTTGGAAGATACGTTTTTTTATTCTTTGAAATTTCCTCCTTCATGTTATGTGATGTTTTCAGTTAACATTCCTATTTGATTCTTCTACATTCTCTCAAATTGAAGCTCATAGTGCGCAGTTAAACATGCACATAATTGAAGATGTCAATATTGAGGTATATCCCATTTCTCTTGGAGATAACTTTTCCATTTCCTTGGCTCCTACTCTAAATGTGGATAGTGCACTAGACTCTAGTTACTTTGTTCAAGCAAGTAATGCACTTTATAGAACCTTCTTGCAGTAGATATGGTTTATTAATATATATTGAATTATGCTCCATATGAAAATTGTGCCAGCTTATAAGCGAGGGTTCTTTTCCTGTAGGGATTCAAAAGTGGGCACAACGGAATATTATTCTTTTATTTTTACCAATTTCACATTTATCATCAATAATTGTGGGATGTAAACATGTAAACTTGCAAAACATAAAACGCAGAAAAATATGTAGAAATTTTTTAAGTATCAATTATTTGATTGGACTAAAACCCATTTAGATATACATTAAATTGCTTGAAATACATAAAAGGTTCAGAAATTGATTGACATACACAAAAACTTTAGAATTTCTTTAAGTATCAATTATTTGATTAGACTGAAACCCATTTAGATATACATTAAATTGATTGACATACACAAAAGGGGTTTTTTTGGAGACAACAAGTAAATTTGTGGCCAACGTTTGATGAGATTAGGGCTTGAAGTTTCTAGATTTTGGATGTGAGAGACCAAGATCTTGATGCAACCCTCATGGAGGACTTTTACGGTCGCCCGGGGAAGAAGATCTCGAGGGAGTCGAATGTAAGAGCTAAGCAATGTGTCGAAATACCCATCGATTCCGCCTCTCGCGACATTGGTGCCCTCAAGTATCAAGTAGCGACGCCCGGATGGTGGAAGCCCTCAAGTCTCAAGTAGCGACGCTCAAATGGTGGAAGCAATAGTAGCAGTGGAGATGGCCGTTAGCACTGCCCCATCCAGCTCGACAGAACAAGAGGTGGAGAAACATGAATAGGACAAGGAGCAGTTGAGGAAGAGTAAAAAGAGGTGCTTTGCTTTGTCATATTGTGTTTTAATAGTTTCGATCACTAATATTTTCAGACAACTCTGTTTCCCAGGATTATTAGATCCCCACAAAGTTAAAGTAGAAATTCAACAATTCCAATTTAATAATTCTATTGGCCTCTCTTTGTACCTTTTGAGACAATTTCTAGTTGATATACATCATTGACATTTAAATAAAGACAATTTTCTTTTTGTCATTTTATTATTTATTTTAATTAAAACGTTAAATGTAATTATTTTTTCATATAATAAAAATTATAAAAGTTTAATTGGATCGATTGGTTTTTCTGTTTACAAAATAACTTGATTTTTAAATTTTAAATTTATTTTTAAGGTATCGAATTTTCATTGGAGATGGGTATATTTCCAGTTTACATCATTTAATCTTTATCCATTAAAGGGTTGGAATGATATGAGTCTATTTTAAAATATCGTGTTGGGGAAATGATTTTACTTATCTTTTAAGTTGACTGTATATGGAAAGTGATTTTAAAGGTTCTGCTCATTTTTAAATTGCTATATACATTAAAATTGGATTGAGTTTATATGATGTACTAATGTTAAAATGTTGATTAAAATTTTAATTATGGACATGATTTTTTAAGTAAGATTTCGTAGATTTTATTTAACAAAATTAAAATACTTTGTTAAGGCATTCTCATGTGACAGGTCTATATAGTGAATTTTTGCTTTTTATTAAAAGTTATATTCTTTTAATAATTAATATACTGCGCACAAAATTTTAATGTAAAACTAACATAAATGTTAGGACTTATTGAAGTTGCATCACATGCAAATTATGATATGAAAAATGATTAATTATCATTTTGAAAAAGAAAAAAACAAGTAGAATTATGCACTATTTTACAAATTATCTCAAATTCTATTATATCAAATTTTCCAAAACCACTATTTATCTCAACATTTAATCTTATTCTAAATATTTATTATAAAATCATACTTTTATTTTTTTTCATTTTCCAACTCAAATTAATCTATTTTTTTTTTATTAAAACGTATTAATTAAAACTCTACTCTATAACTCAACATTATTAAAGATACCATGAAAAATTTGACTTCAATTTTATTTTATTAAAACTCAACGTTAATTAAGAGAAAACGTGTTGTTGTTGCCGCTAAGGATTTGCGTAGCCCTAGCCAGAGAACGCAACACGCAGCTGCCCCTCAGTGGCCTCTTTGTTGCTGAGGATTGAGAAAGATGGGTACACTAGAGGACGGAGATCCTCTCTCTGATCACTAGCAAGAAAATGAAGGAACAACAAAAGCTTTCGCCTCTCTCATTTTTACAATGGGTCTGGCAAAGAATTGCCCGTCAGTAACTAAGTTTGTTAAAAGATTGGAAGACATCCATGAAATCTCACTCCCCCCTGCTCTCCCTCGTAGAGCAGTACTGTCCCTAGCGGAGCGTGGATTAGTCGGGAAGTTTGCTGGGTTATGGCCCTTACCCAAGACCATCCAAAAATGGGTAGAAAGGAGTTGGACTACGTCAATAAATGGGAAAATTTCAATCAAGTTTTGTGGAAGAGGGTATTACACCTTCCACTTTGAAACCAAGGAGGATCGTGATCTAGTATTTAGGAATGACCCATACTTTATGGATACAAGGGGACTGTACCCAAACCGATGGACACCAGACTTTGATCCAAAAAAGGATGTACCCAACATTGTTCCAGTCTGGGTCATTTTGTCACATCTTCCCCTCCACTCCTAGGGAGATGACTCAGTTAAAGCTATAGGAAATGCAGTCCGGAAATACATAGACAAGTGCGATCCAAAGGAAAATATGGATGCATGCACCAGAATATGTTTAGAAGTGGATCTAGGGAAAGGGCTTCCAAAAAAGATCAAAATCAAAGTGGATCAATGGATGCATATACAACAGTTGGATTATGGACAAATCCCCTTCAAATGCAAGGTATGTCATGAATATGGCCATTTTGCTAATAGATGTACAAAAAAAAAGAAAATGAAAATGAAAAGATTAAAGATCCAGAAAACAAATGGGAATAGGTTAAAAGAAAGAAGACAACCAACAAACAACCCACTCATCCTTCTTCACAACCCCTCATATCTTCTGACCCTCTCTCTCTATCCCCAAAAGCAAACAACAATCCTCTCAACAACACCCCCATCCCCCAAACATAGATCTAGATCTAGATCTAGATCCGTCCCCATACTCTCAACCCCCCATCATCCTCTTTGATCTCAAACACCCAATCTCCTCCCCCTCCCTTATTAGACATAATCCTAACAAGAAATTAGTCAAAGGAAACACTTCAAAATGTATAATATTAAAAAAAAAGTAGGAAGAAAGTCAAACAAAGAAGTGAGGGATGAAGCAACAACAAAGGAAATGACATTAGGAATACAATAACTAATGGAATCCTTCTTCAAAAGGAGCTCAGGAAATAGTGATAAAATCCAACAATGAGGGAAAGGTCCCTTGCACCATACAACAAGCAAATAATTATAGTGGTCTCCTAGAATTATCGAAGAATGGGATCATCCTTTAAAGAAAATGCCACAAGAGTGATCCAGTTTTAGAAAGAAACACAACAAATTACAGAGATAACCATAAACATAGATATGCAATAGAAATAATACTTCATTTCATTAATGTAAAATACTGAAATATGCTTACAAACAGTAATGGAAATAAACCAGTTAGGGCGATGGTAGCTTATCTCTGAGAAGAGATGTGGTGACTACATGCCTCTGAATTATGTTACAATGAGGCTCGAAGGCCTATTTATTGTTGAGAAACAATGGAAAACCCTTAACATTCTAAAACCTAACACTAGAAGATAGAAATGCCAAACTGTAGACCCCGTTTGGGTAAATTGGTACATCAAATTCCCGGGGTCGTAACTTTGGCATACAATCTTTGTTTGACACATACAATAGCTCGTTAGAAAGATCTATCTGAGCACTACCACTTTGGGAAGGGCAACATCAATCCATTGACCCATGTTGCCCCCATATTTCCCAAAAAATGTTGTTTAGGGCCTCAAAATGGCTCTGGAAGTTCAGGACCCAAAAACTGTTAAAAATAGTAAGTTGTGCTACAATTTAGGAAACTGAAAAGACTAAAAGAGATAGTTGTGGGGGTCCAAATGGGATAGGTAGGTGGCCACCAACATCCACCTGGATAATTCTTCCCCCCTTAGGAAGTAATGGTCCCCATTGCGTTGAGTTCCTCCCTGAGATAAGGAAGCTTCTGCTGAGCTGGGTCTCTAGTGAGCTGTTATGCAATCTTTGGTCTATCCAGAAATGGTAGGAAGCATGGTTGACGATGGTCCACATTGAACAATCAGTGCAAGCGAAGGAATGGAGGAATGTTGTGCTTCAAAGAATTGTTGCTCGTAGCCTTGGTACTGGTGTAAGGACCATGTCGAAGTGGTCTGAGTTTCTGATGGGTTCTGGTAAGGTGTTCTCTCTGCAGATGTAACCAAACTTTGTCACCCTCCTGAAACTTATGTGGTACCCTTGTGGGTGAGGAGAAGTTGTTCTTGTGTTCTATCATGATCGTATCCCTTTGCTATTGCTGCTGTGTGGAGGAACCCTTCACGGGGGTCATGGAAGTAGCAACGATCTTCCCCTTACTTTGGGAGTGAACCAGACAGAAAATGAATTTCCTAGTCTGAGAGATGAGCTTGTTGCCTTTCTTGGTAGTAATCAAAGAGGTGGCGGTAAGGTGGGGCTACCTCCAGTATCCTGTATAATGAATTATCCAAAGAAATAATGACAACATGAGGCCTTGACTCATACACAGCATGTCGCCTCCACAAGTATGACTGGACTAATAGCACATCGCGAACATCTAGAGGTGTAACATCACACAATACCTCATCTGGGAAGGGTTTGATGTTGTAGGGAAGGTGGCATTGCTGGTGAACTTTGAGATCTCATCCTTCATGAAGCCACCCGATATCGTACGGCTGCGGGTGTGGTGTAGTCGGTAGGCCCAACCGCTCCATCACCTCTACTGAAATGAGGTTCTTTTGGCTACCACTGTCGACAATGAACTATAGCGGCGAACCCTTCACCCACATCTGTGAGTGGAAAAGGCGCTTCCGTTCCTCTGGATTTTCGGGGTCATTTTTTTGGATCTTGGTAGTCGCAACAGTGGCATTGGGATCTGCATCAATGATTTGCTTCCCTTTTCCATTCCCCTTGTCGGGTTCTGTCTCAGAGTCGGAACATGCATCTGATTCAGAAGCCTTCAACTCGGCCACCAGCCACTGCTTGGTCCGAAACTCGCTTGTGTTATGAGTGGGACTCTTGTGGAACTCACACCACTTTCCTGTGTCCTTCTTCGGCTTCGTAGTGTTGTTATTTTCTTGTGGCTTCGACGGGTTGTCTTGGGTCAAGTCGTCTTGGCTTTGTCCTTTGAGCTTCGGATTTGCAGATCCAAAGTCTCTCTTCTTCTGTTTGAACTTTTGCTCAATTTTGACAGCGTATCGGTATGTTGTGCCGAGTGAGGAGATGTTCAAGAACTCCATCTCTTCCTGGATGTATCTGTGTAGGCTGCCGCGCTATTTGAGTACCAGATGTAGCTCAAAACCTTTGATACCCAACTGTGTGCGAAGGGTATGAAAAATGTTTGTGAACTCAGGCACATCTTGGTCTCGTCCCCGCCGCAGTGTGGTCCATTTGATGTATTTGTGCTCATAGCTTTTGACAGGGTAGTACTGCTCCTTGATGGCATCCCAGAAGTCATTCCATGTGGGTGCGGCTGAAAATAGTGAGCATGTACTTTCATCCTTCTGCTCGTAGTAGGTTTCCCACTAGTCCTTGACGTGGGGGGCTGCTTAGAGAAGAGCGAAAACAACCTTTTCCCGACTCGAAAATTCATGAACAGAAAAATAACCCTCTAGCAGATTTAACAATTTATCTACAACATCTGCATCTATCTAACCCTCGAATATGGGGATTTCAAAATTAACTTGTACCTTAAAGGGTGTGGCGTTTCCAGAGTAGCTACTGGAAGCCGATGCATAACTTTTGGGTAGCCACTGAAGGATCTGGGCAAAGTTGTTCATCATCGTGTTCTGTTTTCGCTCGAGGGATTTTTCGAGCAAGATTTTGATAGGATTTTCTGCTCCCTTATCTTTCTTCTCATTTGCCATGGGCGGCCATCAGGATTTGCCAGGTTGGTCTTGCAAAGGTTCGACCAGTTCAAGCCCTAACTCCTTATATCCCGACCTCGTTGGGGACATGCAAAGAAAAACAGAGACAAAAGCAGACCGCATGATACCACTATCCAGTAGACAAGAATGCAACAATTATCAGAGATCAACCTAACACCGATATGCGTGGAATAATATTCAATTTCGATATCATGTTAAATATGAATATGCTTTACAAACAAATACTGGAAATAAGACAGCATAGTGGCACGATGGTACTTTTCTCGGAAGAAGATGTGGTGGCTACATGCCTCTGAAATGTGTTAACAAATGAGCTCGAGGCATTATGCTATTGTTGAGAAACAATCGGAAAACCTTAACATTCCAAAAGCTAACCCTAGAAGATCGAACGCTAACTGTGGGCCCCGTTTGGATAAATTGGTACATCATCCTTCCCGAGGTCGTTAACTTTGGCATACGATCTCCGTTTGACCACGTACAATATTCGGTTAGAAGATTATCCAAGCACTACCACTTTGGAAAGGAAACATCAATCCATGGACCCATGTTGCCCCCAGATTTCCCAAAAAACGTCATTTAGGGCCTCAAAACGGCTCTGGAAGTTTAGGACCCGAAAAAAGTGCTAAAATAGTAAGTTGTGCTACAATTTAGGAAACTAAAAGTACTAAAAGAGACAGTTGTGGGGTCCAAATGGGATAGGTAGGTGGCCACCAACATCCACCTGGATCAAAGAGACATTCTGGCAAAAGAAATCCCAAACATTCTTATGATTCAAGAGACCAAAACAAATAGCTATGAAACTGAAAATGTTAAAAAAAAATTCAAAAATTATGAAAGGGAAGCAATACAGGCAACATGAACATTAGGATGAATCTGCACAATATGGAAGAAAGGGCTCTCGGAATTGATACAACAACAAAAAAAATCAACACTGGATACAAACAGACCTAATGCAAATAAGCACAAAAGAGAAGTACAGTGTCATAAACATATATGCTCCCAACCACTACAAGGAAAAAGAGTAATGCTGGGACACCATAAAGGAAGCACTAAAAGAAACACAAACTGGGAAAATAATTCTAGGAGGAGACTTAAATTTGGTAATAAGTATAGAAGAAAAGTTCGGAGGGACATATCACACAGACCCATCTAGGGATGCTCCGGAAGAGATAATGGAACAACACAACTTAATAGACACCCCCAAACAATGGAAAATATACCTGGAGCAACAAAAAAGTGGGCAAAAACAACATTAAAGAAAGGCTGGATAGAATTCTGATTCAGGAAAACATAGCAGCAGTGCACAACTCTATTAAATAAAAAAATTTACATACCACAACATCTGATCATAAACTAGTGGCAATAATGATGGGCAAAATGGAAAATCAAGGACCACTCCCATTTAAATACAGCTCAATATGGGACAACAATACAGAAATTAGTGAACTAATCAAGGAAGCATGGGCACCAAGAGTAACAGGATCACCCCAATATATTTGGGAAACAAAATTAGAAAATTTAAGAGCCAAGATAAAGGAATGGGAAAGAGCAAACAAAATAAAAAATTTAAAAAAAAAAGGAAAAAAGAGCTACAACAGAAAATGGACAACATTTAAATTGAAAAAGAAAATAAAGAAGAAGACAAGCAAGATTATCTAAGAGAGAAGGAGATATTTTGGGAAATATACAGGGAAAACAAGAAAGAAGAGGAAGATGCCAGACTGAAATCTAGAAGCCTATGGCTCAAAGCAAGGGAAAAAAAACACCTCTTTTTTCCACAATACTATGAAGATAAGGAGAGAAAGAATCAGATAGAAAAATACAAGCTAGCAATCAAGAGGTCAAAGGTGCAGAGGAACTAAAAAAAGCAGCCCACAAGCACTTTAAAAATTTACTTTCAGCTAAAGAAGAAACGGTTGAATATGAAAATTCCCTACAACATACAAAAAAAAAAGTCAAAAAAGACCAAAATGCATAAATATGCAAGGCGATAACAGAATAAGAGTTAGTGACGGCCATATGGAGCTTATATCCAGACAAAGCCCCAGGGCCAGATGGTTTTACAATGGCATTCTACAGATTCCATTGAAATACAACTAGAAAGGACTTCTTAAGAATGGTGAAGAATGTCTTCAAAAAAATAAGAAGCAATACAAAATCCCCCTACCTCGCTTTAGTCCCAAAAGAATCCAATCCTTCCACTTTCAATAGATTTTGTCCCATCTCTCTTTGTAATTCCTCTTATAAGATCATAACAAAAATACTTGCAAATAGAATCAAGGAAGTGATTCTAATAATCATATCTAAAAACCAAGGAGGATTCGTGCCCAACAGAAAAATCATAGACAATGTAATTATTGTACAGGAAGCTGTATATTCTAGTATGCAAAGAAAAGAAAAAGGAACCATAATCAAATTGGATATGGAAAATGCATTTGACAAGGTTAGCCTCCCATATCTAATGGAAGTCCTCAAGAAACTTGGATTTTCAAGAGAAATAACAGAAGTCATTTAGGCTTGCATCTCCACTCCTTGGATTGCTCCTCTCATAAATTGAAGGCCAAGCGAATTTTTCCAAAGCACAAGAGGCCTCAGAAAAGGATGCCCTCTCTCTCCCTTCCTATATATTATAATGGCGGAAACTTTAAGCAGAGCCTTGGAAAATCAATGAAAAGAAAGAAACATCAGCGGGCTCAGAATTGTAAGAGGATTAAAAACAATAAACCACTCTCTTTGTGCTGATGACATCCTGTTGCTGGGAGGGGCATCAACAATAATTGCAAGAAGGTTCAAAAAAATTTTAGTTGATTTCTTACAGGTTTCAGGTGGGCTCTTAAATAACACAAAATGCAGAATCTATGGATGGAATACCCCTCCTAGAAGCATGCAAAGGATTTCACAAATCCTAGAAATCCCCATACAGGAAAAATGGAGTCACTTCTTTTACTTGGGACTCCCTATCTCAAAGGAGAACATGAAGGCAGAAATATGGACCAAACAAATTGAAAAAATGAAAAACAAAATCCGAATCTGGGGAATGATGTGGCTAGATATGGCAGGAATGGTAATATTAATTAAAGAAATCCTAGCAGCATTGCCTATCTACCAATATGCAATAATATTGGCCCCACCAAGTTCCCATAAACAAATGGAGTTAACCTTAAGAAGCTTTTTATGGCAGGGGACGAAGCAAGAAAACAAAAAATTCAGCTTGATCAAGTGGGAGCAAGTAGTTTTACCATATGAACAAGTAGACTTATCAATCTGGCTACTTGGGCTCATGAATGAAGCCCTGGGAATGAAAGTAATATGGAGACTGATCACAGGAAAAGAGAGCTCACAGAAAAAAACACTCATCTCAAAATACATGGACGGCTCTAGGAAAACACTTCTTGATGGAAATATCCCATCAAGACAATGTACTCAAGCCTTGAAGCTAGTAAAAAAGACAATTCCTTTAATGAGCAACTACATCTCTAAAATCTCAGGCAATGGAAAAACAATATCGATTTGGGAGGATAGAATTATGGGAAAAGAATCACTAAAGAATCACCCAGAAATTGAAGGCATTCAAAAATGGATGATAGGAAAAGGTTTAAATATTCTTCACTCAAGCTCTCCTTGGAACCAAAGAGATTGGCAAGATTGGAAAATCTTAACAATCCCTGCAAATCTGGAGGTGGAATGGAGAAAATTAAGGTAGCTTCTAAAAGGGGCAACACCAATAAACTATGATGAGGAAGATGACTTCCTCTAGGATCCAAGTGGTGGAAAATACACAGTCAAGACTGGATACAAAATCCTACAAGAACAACCAAATCAACAAGACTGAGAATTTTTTAAGATAGTTTGGAAATCAGAAAGCTTGCATAAAATCAAAATGTTTATATGGACTCTCTTAAAAGGGAAGATCTTGACCAGTGAAAACTTAAAAAAGAAAGGCTTCCAAGGCCCATCATGATGCCCAATGTGCTTGCAGGCTTAAGCACCCATTCAACATTTATTTCAACAATGCATTGTCGCCAAAGAGTGCTGACAGCAGCTCATAAGCCCTATTGAAATCAATATATATCTTGAAAATCCTTTGCTGGATTTTCTCCAAACTTTGGAGAAGGCCAATCCATATACAACAAAGAAGAAAGTCACGATACAGAGGATCTAGAAATGCATCCCAGTAGTTATTTTTTGGCAAATTTGGTTGACGAGAAACAAGTGCATCATCAAAAACCGAACTCCAATAACAGGGAAAACCCTCTCAAAAACTTGGGATTAACTTCTGAAATCCTCAATGTCAAGGGAATAGCATCAACAAACTATAACACTCTTCAACAAGAAAAGAGAGATTGACTCAACAAAGCCATAATAAATAACAATGGACAAAAAGGACAAAGGAGGACAACTTCAAAAAATAGCTGAAAAATGAGAATGAACAAAGAGGAATTCACAACTTGTAAAAAAATCAGAAAAGACATTGTCTCTACTTTAATGGGGCCTCAAAACATAATCCTAGAAAAGCAGGGGCAGGGGGAATTATTTTTGATCCGGATGGGAAAGAAACTGTTACATATGAATGGCGACTTGGAGAAGTCTCAAATAATAAGGTCAAAGCCTACAACCCGTTAATGGGAAGACGAATAATAAATAAAAGAGCGGTACAAGATCCCATTATAATACGAGACTTAGCCATAATAATAGAGGCAATGGCCCGTCACAAAAATCCAAGCAATGAGTTCATGAATAAAATATATAGGAGAATCAAGAAGAATTTAGAAGGTTCTGGAGATGTAATCTTCAAACATGTCTTGCGAACCCACAACCAATAGGCAGACCATTTCGTTAATCAAGCAGTGAGAAGAAATGAAGGGAGCATTCGGGAAAACCATGAGGAATATCAAAACTTTGTCCCATAACCTTCATCAAAAGATCATAAACATGATTTCTATCAGAAGCAAGGAACAAAGTGCACTCATAAAAGAAATTAAAAAAAGGGAGCAGTTAGAAATCAACGAAAGGCATATCTCTGCAACGACAAGCAGAAAGTCACGAGGGCTCAGAGGAAACATGATAGCAGCTCAAAGTCGCATTAGTGTTGGTAGCAATGACGATCGAGATCTTGGTCACAAGAACCACACAACAATCTATCCCATCGGCGAAAGGCTTTGTGTAGCCTGCAACCTCTACAAATACATTTGGAAATGAAACATATCATGCAACTCTAGTTCACTCGAGTCACTTAAGAATATCAGATCGGAAATGAGAATGGAGTATAGCTACCAGAAAAGGAACATGGAAATGCAGAAAGAAGAGATCATGGGACTAAAAACTAAATGCAAGCACTTAGAAGAAGCAATGACATGCTACAAAAACAATGCTATGAGCAATGAAGGAGAGAACTCGGTCAACTATGACAAGAATAAACAGCCATCTCAGGAGCAGTCAGTTTACAAGCCATGAAGAATTCTCAAAGAATCCATGATATGTAAATTTGCTTTATTAGTAGGTCAGTATGTTAGGAAGTACTCAAGAATAGTCATAAAAATATATGAAGTTTAGAAATCATGCATAGGAGAGGGTACCGCGCCCCCTTTTCATTGTTTAGTTTCTTTTTATGCTACAACTAGTTGTAATAGGAGCTTGCTCCATCACAACTTTTGGTAATATATCCACTATCCGACCTTGTTAAAAAAAAAAACAACTCAACATCAATTAAAACTCTACCCTATAACTCAACATTGTTAAAAATACTATAAAAAATCTCTATTTGGTAACTCAACAGGGTTACAAATACCAGAATTTCAATTCAAAATAATTGAAAAGAAAATTCAAATTCTCATCTAAAATTAGATGAATTATGACTTGGACTCTTTGACTAATCAAAATATTTATATTTTAACTTAAAATTCTGTTAGTACATTACAAATAATAAAAATACTAAATTTATTTTTAAATTCAAAACAATAACTTTTCTTTATTTAAAAACACAATGGTATGAAAAAAAAAGTGACTTACAAATTTCCATAGAATCCTTTAAAAAACACACATAAAATATATAATATTCTTCAATATAATCTTTAAAAAATTCTTCATTTAAAATCCTTTTCTACATATATAGAAATATAACACAATATGGTTAAACGGTCATTTTTGTAAATCCAAGTTATTATTATTAAACTTCAAAAACACGATCTCTTAAATGTTTTTGATGGTGTTGATTCCATTTAAACGCACAGATAAATTTGGGGGCATTACCATGTCTAACCATAATTGCAACTTGCATTCGTTTAGTAAGATTGGATCTATTGCGGGTATTGTGACGTGTCACCAGGATTCTGAGATTGAATCTGGTATTTTGTTATCCATCATACAAATTTAAATTAGAGCCCGTCGGGACCTGGAATTGCAGTTATTAATTAGCACAAATGACTGGATAGGGTTTATCCCTAATGTTGTGTTAATATGATATTTCTGCTCTAATAGACTATTTTTAGTAAGTCCGATAGACTTTAAAATATCATATCATATTTTGACCCTGAATTACGCTGAACTTATCATATAGAGACATCCCCCCGATAACCATGAGTCACGCTGAACTTATTCTATATACACAGCCTCGCGATACCCCTCTGTCACTAGACGAGCAGCTCCGCCATGGGCTTTAACATGCTCATGGGATCGTCCATGACTAAGACTGTAGGCGCTCTATTCATAGCATTCTTTTCCATTGGCGCCGCCAAATTGGATGGAGTACAATCACTGCCGCCAAATTGGGTGGAGTATGATTTCTTCTACTTTATTCTGCAGGTAGAAAATTACTGAAAACCTAATCAAATTCTTTATGGTTTCGAATCAAATTATTTATATCTTTTATGGTTTCAAATCAAATTATACGCTAGTATGGATTTATTTTAAATACTGGTTTAACCTCCTGAGTTAAGATGATTTATTTGAGTAAATGTTATTTAGATATTTTGTATAGTAATTTTTTTAGATTTTTTAATTTTTTTAGATTTCAATCCATCTTGAACAGGGCTGAACATTAATACTGAACTGGAACTGGAAGATAAAATGAGCCTCTTAACTTAATAATAATTTCATGTGTACTGTTTTAACAGTGGCCAGGATCCTATTGCAATACAAAGGCTGGCTGCTGCTATCCTACAACAGGAAAGCCTCCGTCCGATTTCTCGATTCAGGGTCTGTGGCCAAATTCCGACGGTCTCACCTATGCTATTAGTTGCGACGATAGCAATCCCTTGACAACAGAACAAGTATGCTATATTACTCTTCAATCTATTTCTGCATTGTGAAATATTTTGATTCGATGGTAACACTAATTAATCTGAATCTGTGCAGATCAGTGATATGACATGGAAGCTGAATCACTATTGGGTATCGTTGGATTGCCCGAGCAGTGACAGTTTTCAATTCTGGGAACAAGAGTGGCTGGAGCACGGGACTTGCTCGGAGAATGTGCTGAACCAAACCGATTATTTCGCAGCTGCCGTTCGGCTCAAAGAGGAAGTCGATGTTTTGGGTTCGTTGGAGAAGGGGGGAGTACGACCAGACGGAGAAGGATACTTTTTGAATACCATCCTGAATGCAGTACCAGGGGGAGGAATTATGTGTAATAAGAACGAATCAGGAGACGTTCAGCTGTACCAGATTTATTTGTGTGCGGATCACTCTGCTTCTAAGATTATTCCTTGCCCTGTACTGCCTGATAGCCAGTGCGCTTCCCCCATCGTATTTCCTTCTTTTTAGGTTTAGAGTATGCATTTAGACAAATAGATTCGTGACAATATGCCTTTCAATGTAAGAAGATCGAAAATCAGAAACATCATTTTATTGGATTGTATTTTTTTGCCTTAGGCACTCAGAAATTAGAATCATTATTTTTTAGTTGGATTGTATTTCTTTTTCATACATCTATTTTAAATAAAGATATCATGAGTTGAGTCATCTCATTTTTCTTGTATTTTTTTTTATGAATAGATATTGTTAAAAATAATATTTTATATAGTTATTTAATTTGTTAGTTTGTTTTTTTTAATTTTTTATTAAGTCAATATAAATAACATTAATCAAATGACTTTATTTTTAGTTTAGCCACCTTAGGGAGGAAAGAGGCAGCCCATATACAAATAGATATAGATATAGATATTTAATTTGCTGATAGAATTGTGAAAGTGGAGTAGTAAAGAAGAAAGAGAAGGGAAAGTGGATTAGTTGAGCAAGGAAAATTCGCTAATTTCTCTTTAAATTTATCGTAAACACTCTGCAAATTACATTTTCCCATGAAGAAACACTAGAACCCTTAAATTTGAGAAACATTAATATCATCATACACATGCACAAGATCATAAGGAATGACCCTCTAGAATTTTGATTTATTAATGAACCAAAAATTACAATGATTTACAAAGGAAATGGCTCAGTCTGCAAGAGTACATAGCCAAAAACTCAGAGATAATACCACAAAACCTTTTCCCCACTCGCCAAACCCCACCTCAATCACTCGACACCCTACTTGACCCATCTCAATTCAAAATCAAGGCTCGCCTAGATCTGCATAACCACAAGCACTGAGCTAATCCATTTGGCTCCTTTATATTCCTCACACTCCTCCTTCACACCTGTTCCAAGTTCTCTTTTATAATGCGGCTTTGGTTGGTGTATTTTGGATGATCCCCTCTCATTGTGAAACTACACATATATATGGGCCATTCTTCCTCTATTTGGTTGCTTTCACATATGCTCAGGCTGGGTTCCATATATGGGCCAGTGCACCATAGGTTGGGTTGACCTCATCATGTTTCCTAAGCGCTTGCATGAAGTGCCTAATATGCCCATGTTGAGCTATCTCCAACATCTCCTGACAATGGTTTATGAACTTTAGAGCTAAGGGGCTCCTTTCATAGTATCCTTGTATAACCATATATAGGGTAATACACATATTCCAATTAACCAACTTGAATGGACTATATCCCATAAAAGCACTCTTTTCCATATTGTAACTGAATTGAGTTGCATCTAATAAGCTTCACCAATTCTCTTGATTGTCCCTCACATAATTCCTGATGTAATCCTCTAGTAGGGAGTTCATATGCTCTTATTTTCCATATGTTTTCAGATGGAAGCTATAATTATGTAGCACTTATGTAGCAACTACACACCCACAAGTTTGAATAATGAGGTCCAAAACTTCCCTGTGAATCTCGTACAACTATCTCACACAATGCTCAATGAAAGACCCCAATATTTCACCACATTTCAGAAGAAATTCGTTGCTACTTCCTCTTCATTTCATGCTACTTTTATAGGTAAGAAGATGACATCCTTAGAGATTCAGTTGATAATTACCACACATCATTATACCATTGCACCATTGACAACTATGAGATGAAATCCATTGAGACACTTGCCCATGGCATGTATGGAATCAGTAAAGAGTGCAATAATATTGCATTTCCTCTAGTGTCAGACCTATTGTGCTAGCATATAATGCAAGTTTGCACATACTCCTCCACATCTCAACTCATGCTTCCCAAAAACTAACCTCTCTCCAACAATGTTATTTTTCTCTGCTATCTTGGGTGGACAACCCAAGGCGAGTTATAACACTCTTTCAAGAGTTACCTCATGAGCCCACCTACTTCATTATGTTCTTCATTCTATTATCATTCTACAATCGTTCACTAATTCTTATTTTTATCTCTTCAACAAACTGAATCTAACTCTCTCTAGAGTAGGTAGGTTCTCTTCATCTTCCTCAATCGTTGCCAACTCTTCCTTCTCAAGGCATCCACAACTACATGGAGTTTCCTTGGCCTATACTCAATCATTATGTAAAACTTATACAAAATGTCTCGCCATCAAGCTTTCTTCAGTGACAACTTTGTTTGGCTAGCAAAGTAGCTCAATGTGATGTTATCTGTCTTGACCACAAATAACTTCCCCAAAATATAGTGTCTCCACACCTGGAGATAGTGTACTAATTTTGCCATCTCTTTCGCATGGATAAGATGCCTCCTCCCCTAATACTACAACTTACTACTCTTGAATTCTATAGGGTGATCATCTTGCATCAAAACTCCTATGGAAAAATCATATGCATTTGTCTTCACCTTAAATGATCTCTCATAATCTGACAATTTCAATACGATAGCTATCACAATCATACATTTGAGTTCCTTATGTGAAATTATACCCTTTTTTGTATCAATAAGGAGTCTATCTTTGAATATCCCCACAAAATTTTGGTAGTAATTGGTCATCCAAGTGACTGCACTCACATCATATGCATTATGAGGCTCCTCCCAATCTATTATCACCTCTATCTTCTCAAGGGGCATGAAAATACATCCCTGAACAACTGTAATAACCCTAGTAAGAATTCCATCTAAATAAAGTTAATAAAGGAAAAATAATAACCAAGGTCATGGGACACATGTTCCAAACTGAGCTTTGGAAAAAACATCCTAGTGTGGGTGTTCATTTTGTTTATTATCGCTAAGGAAATTGACAAAGGAAATGGCAAAGGCTTTGGAAAGGAAAAGTGGTATTAATTGACATTTTATTTATGAAAATAATGGAAATTAGGAGAAAAGGAAGGTGAAAGGTCATAGGTTCCATGTGAGGAGGAAAATGAAGTAAAATGTAAAATTGAAGAAAATAGAGGCCTCATTAATAAAAGGCCTTCTAAGGATCAGTTTGTAACATTTTATCAGTTCAGTTTTGGAACTCCCTCTCTATTCCCTCTCTCTCACAATCTTGGACACTTGGATTTTTTCTTGGAGCACTATAACATTGGATCAAGGAAAGAAAAGGAAGGACCAATAAGGCAAAGGAAAGAAAATATAAATCAAGGAAGAGTAGGATCACCAATTCGACATGTTGAGTCTTTCTTCTTAGTTTTTTGACACTTTCCTTTCATAACATTGCAAATTGTGCGATATCCTCATCACATTTCTTACAACAATGGTGTTTCCCATGACACCTCATCTTAGCAAGGCTTCTAGGCACACGTTTGGTGCATGGACGAGACAAGGGTACACCTTGGCACCCTAGGGATTGACATCCTTTCCCACCCTGGGTTGTTGCCATCCATGATATCCCTTGGATTTCCAACGGATCTTCCTCTCAATAACCCTCATATCCTTCTCCCATCTCCATTAGGACTCATAGGTCTCCCATCCATTCCCTTATGGAGCATCATTCTATTTAATGAAGTACTCTCTCTTCCTATTGTTTCCAATGTCTGAATTTTGATAGCCTATGATCTCCTCAAGGTCTAAATTTGGATGATCAATAATGAATGTTGGGGCACATGGTTGTTTTTCTCTGCTCGGATCCTCTATATCCACCTCAGCTTTCTTCAATTGACTGATATGGAATACTTGGATGACTATTTATCAAATGGAAAGGCATCTCTAGCTTATAGGCTACATCACCAATCTTCTCCACAACTCAGAATGACCCCTCAAACCTCCTCGCATGTGATCTACACATCCCAACAGGCAGTGGAAACTACTCCTTGCCCATCTTGAAAAATACCATATCTCCCACACTGAACTCTTCATCCCTCTAATTTGTGTCTGGCAACTTCTTCATCATCTCTACTACATCTGTTAAGTGCACTCAAGCTATCTCTAACCTCCCTTGCCAATGGTTCATGAACTTTAGAGCTAAGGGAATCCTTTCATAGTATCCCTATGTTAAGTGTCTCTACCATACTCAGCTAGAGATATTTTATTTTATGTTTTATTTTATTTTATTCTTTAGTTTTATCTATTTTGATGGATTCAAAATGTTAAATAAGACATTACAACATCTCTACCCTAGTGGGTTAGAGATTGATTCTACCCATAAATATTTCAATGTCCATATGGAGTAAAATATTTCAATTTCAATTATGTATATATTATATAAACGAAATTGGAATTGAAAAGGGGGGAAAGATAATATATATATATATATATAATTATATATATATTATATATACTATATATATATTCTCTCTCTAAATGTTTGACCTTATAATGATTTGTTATATTTGCATTTTTTTTATAATAAAATTACAAAAAAATAATAAATTCAATTTGTTGTATTGCAATTTTGTTTTTATTAATAAAACTACAAATAACTTTTTAGATAAAAGAAAATCATAATATACACATCACATTAAAATATATAACATAAAAGTACTAGCTATAAGTTAACATATATAACATAAAACTACTACCATTTGCACCAAATGTTGCAAAAGAAACGTCATAAGTCGGTAGATCATGTGGAGGAAGAGTATAGATGAAAAATGATGTGAAATGTTATGTGATCTAACTATAGCTCAATTTGAACGAAAAAATATTACAATGTTAAATGTAATACAATCAAACAATGCATATGAAACTTCCTTAGTAAGTGCTCAATCTAGGAACTTATTTTCATTCACAATTGCATCCTAGACCATACTTTTTCCTTTCATCACCTCAGCTAGACTGAACCGTTCACCCTCATATGGTAATGGTTCTAGATCAAACTTATATGTGAGTAATCTGTAGAGGCATTTCCATTTATACATGTCTCCATTAGCACAATTAAAGGCTTGGTTCTTTGGATAAGGATATGTGGTAGCCCCAATTTCATGTTTTCAGTTAATGGTAGGTAAGGGCCAGATTTTCAATTACAGTGCAGATTCTGTATTTGGTTTGTAGTAGTGGTATCTAATCCACTCTAAGACACTTTATTGGCCTCATGGGAGTTCTTAGAGAGATCAACAAAGAAAGAACATTTAGGATATTCACGCATGTTAGCGATATTCTTCTTGTAGCATGATAGAGGATTTTCAGAGTCTGACCTTCGCAGTGAGCTTCAACTTCAAGATTGTGATCCAGAGTCCGACCTTCATGGTGAGAAAGATCTTGATGATTATTATTGTGATGTGGAGTATACAATTGACTTTGATTCGATTGGAGTAAATTGCTGCTAGTTGTGGTGCTATGGGAATAAATAGAGGGTGTAAGTTGTTCAAGTAGAGAAAGCATCCCTTCGATGTAGGTTTTAACCCCATACAGAAATTACCTACATACGAATTCTAAAACATAGAAAAAAACAATGCGAGAGCATAACACATAATACACATATACACATAGATTTTCCCCTGGATCCCAAAACTGGGACTACCAGCTTGATTTTTCATTTTGCTCTTTTCAATGTTATAATACATATTTATACATGCCCAAGCATCCAATACCATTGTCCGAAAACCATTGCATCCAAAACCATGTGCGAAAATCATGCAAAAAACCATAGGTGGGTCCGCCCAACCTAACATAGGTTCCAAAACTAAAATTTTCCATGGTGTTGCCCCAGACCCCATAAAGTAGGGATACTTTCACCCCTCAAACGTCCTGTGACCCCCACACTACACAATCGGCACAACAAAAGGGGGGCTACCCCGCCCCCCCAACCCCCTCGTTAACTATGTGGGCTAGTCATGGAAAAAATATAACACAACCAAACGTTCTCTCACTTGTTGTTTTCTTTCCACAAGAGAGCTTAGTCATTTATCCAGCCCTGAAATGCCCATTGTTCCTCTACACCAAGTGAACTTCTTAGAGCTCACAAATTTTTTCAATGCATCTGCAGTGTTTTTCAAAGTGTCCACCTTTACCAGCAAAACATTTTTGTCTTCTATCATATCCCTCACAAAGTGATACTGAACATCAATGTGTTTTGTCTTTGAATGATATCCAGGGTTCTTTTCCAAGAAAACTGCACTTTGGTTGTCACAATCTATCCTTATAACTCCCTGTACTAACCCCATACTTGAACACAATCTCTACAACCAAACTGCTTCCTTGCTTGCATGAGTGGCTACCATGTATTCTACCTCTGTAGTTGATAGTGCCACTACCGATTGTTTCTTACTCATCCAACTGACTACACCTCCAAATAGGTAAAACACATACCCACTTGTAGATCTTCTCTGATCCAGATCTCCAGCCCAGTCTGCATCAACAAAGCCATGAATATCCAACACTCTGTTCGATCCTAGTCTTCCTTGGTAGCACAAACCATAATCACTATTGCCACACAAATACCTGAAAACCTGCTTCATTGTTGTCCAATGATCCTTTCTTGGTTTTGATATAAACCTGCTTAATACTCCCACCGCATGTGTAATCTCTGGTTTGGTGCAGACAATTGTATACATCAGGCTACCGACTGCACTTGCATATGGAACACGGGACATGTCCTCTTCCTCTTCTTTTGTCTTTAAACATTGTTCAGCAGATAACTTTACACCTACATGAATATGAACCTTCACCGATTTACTATCTTGCATATTAAATCTCTACAATATTGTCTCGACATACTTTCTCTAGTTTAACGAGAGCTTCCTCTTTGCCTGATGTCTTTTAATTTCCATGCCCAAAATATAGTTTGCAGAACCAAGATATTTCATGTCAAATTTGGAAGACAATTGGGTCTTCAAATCCTAGATAATTTCTTTGTCATTTCCAACCATCAACATATCATCCACATACAAGAACAAATAAATAACATGGTCTCCAATTAAATTAAAATACACACAATGATATGCTTTGCTTCTAATGAAGCCAAGTCCCTGTATAAATGTATCAAATTTCTGATACCACATCCTTGGTGACTGTTTTAACCCACATAGAGACTTCTTTAACTTGCATACCAATTCTTTCTTACTCTTCACCGCAAAGCCTTCAGGATGCTTCATGTAGATTTCCTCTTCCAGATCCCCATGAAGGAATGTTGTCTTCACATCCATTTTTTCTACCTCAAAATCAAATGCAGCAGCAACAGATAAAAGTAATCGAATAGAAGTTACCTCGACAACAGGAGAAAAAATATTACCAAAATCAATTCTGGGTAACTGGGAATAACCTTTTTCTACCAACCGAGCTTTGTATTTCTCAACCTTTCCTTCTACATTTGTCTTCTTCTTGAACACCCATTTGCTTCCAATGGGTTTCCTTCCAGTGGGCAACTCCACCAGATCCCAAGCCTCATTTTTGTGCAAAGGTGCCATTTCATCAACCATGGCCTCTTTCCAAAGTTTTCCATTCTCTGAATCTATTGCTTCCTTCACAGTTCTAGGATCATCATCAGTAATAGATATAGCAAAATTTGAATAGAAAGAAAATGGACTATACCATTATGGCCGCCTTCTTTCTCGAACTGATATTCTCACACCCGTAGTTTGTGGCTCTTCATCTTCTGATTCCTTTTCTACTGTAGAGTCTGATTCTTCCTCCTTTAGCTCAAACTCTATCTTCTCAGGTTTCTTTGGTTGGACTTCGTGTTTAATAACATCTTTCACCTCTATGAACACCACATATCGACTGTAGAAAACCTTCCTTGTTACTGGATCCCAAAGCTTATAACCCTTTAAACCATCAGTATACCCAATAAAGATGCACTTTTCAGATTTACTATCCAACATGGTTTGTTTCTCCTTTAGAACATGTACATATGCATCACATCCAAATACCCTCAGATGTGAAAGAGAGGGTTTCTTACCAGTCCATACCTCTTGTGGAGTTTTATCCTCCAACACTGATGAAGGTAATCTATTGACCAGGTAACATGCTATCTCCACCGCCTCTGCCCAGAATTCCTGTCCTAACCCGGCACCACTGAGCATGCTTCTTACCCTTTCCATCAACATCTTGTTCATTATTTCTGCAACTCCATTTTTCTGAGGTGTATATGGAGCAGTCTTCCGCCATGCTATACCACACCTCTTACAGAATTCTTCAAATTCCTTACTGCAAAACTCTCCACCGTTATCTTTTCTTAGCACTTTTATCTTCTTCTTTTTCTGGTTTTCCACCAGAGCCTTCAATTATTTAAACCTGTCAAAGACTTTAGATTTCTTCGTAAGGAAATATATCCATGTATTCATTGAGAAGTCATATATAAATGATACATAGTACATAGACTTACCCAATCATGGAACCTTCACAGGTCGAAACACATCACCATGCACAAGCTCTAATATATGATTCGCTCTCTTACCACCAGAGGGGAAACTCACCTGATTTTGCTTCCCATATACACAATTTTAATAGAAATTAAAATCTATAGAGCTATTACTCATAACTTCTACCATACCTTTACCATGAAGTATTTGAAGGCCCTTCTCTCCAATATGTCCAAGTCTTTGATGCCACGACATGGTCTTCTCTCCAGAGACCACTATATTTTCTGCTCCACCTTCAGGAACCACAGAACTGTTGAACCTCTCAACAACCTTGCTACCTTGTAGCTTGTACAAAGTTCCAATCCGAAATCCTTGCATAAATACCAGTGCTCCCCAAACCATCTTGCAGGTATCCTTATCAAACGTTGTTTTTACACCTACATCATCCAACTTTCTTACATAAATCAGATTTTTGGCCAATGCAGGAATATGAAAAACACCCAGAAGTGTTCTAACCCTTCCACCTTGCAACTTCAACTTTACTTTTCTGCAACCAATGATTCTAGCCCTCCTATCATCCACTAAGAAGACATCACTACCATCATATTTCTCATACTTTTAGAACCACTCCCTATGGGGAGTGAAGTGAAAGGATGCACCTGAGCCAATCAATCATGCCTCATGATCTACATGTGTACTTGAAGAAGCCAAGTACACATCCCCAACTTCATCTGAGGTGGTTTTCTCCTCTGCAGAAGGACCATCATCAGATCCCTTTCCTTTATCAAGATCTTTAGATTTATAGTCCCTTTTGTAGTGCCCTTATTTTCCGCACTTCCAGCACACCACCTTTACATGTTTTACTAGAGATTTAGATCTCCCTCTAGATTTAGATCTCCCACTCGATGACTTATTTTTGTTTCTGTTCTAGGACCGTCCTCGTACAAACAAGGCATCACCATTCTGGCTCTCCATATTTTTCTGTCTCATCTCCTCCATCAGCAAGGATGAGACTATTTCATCAAACTGCAAGGCAGTTGCATTGCTACCTATTGCAATAACCAGACTATCCCATGAATCTGGTAGAGAACACAACAAACTGATGTACTTATTTTCATCTGAAATTTTAATATCAACATATGCTAACTATGTGGGCTAGTCGTGTAAAGAATATAACACAACCCAACATTCGAGTTTCAAAATCATCCCTTCCTACGGTTCCAGGTCCAGGTTCTAGTAGCGTTTTTTTAATTGTACTGAAATATGAAATTTATGAAATTTGCATTCTAGTTCCTTGAGTACATAGTTTTTATCTTATTTACTATTTGTTGCAAAATAACTTTCTAAATTCTGAGAGGACCAATAGTGACAAACGATTTTCATCTCCTTTTTCCAATGCTAACATTGAACAATTTTGGTATTCTGGGAAGTTGGATTTTAACATTCATACTTATTTTGTCAAAGTAAGTTATATAGTTATGATTTTAATCATACTTATTTTGACAAAGTAAGTTATATAGTTATGATTTTAAGAATGTAAGATCTTGTAATTATTGTTGGAAATAATACTGAGAGGGGGGGTGAATCAGTATTATCAAATCAGATACTTTTCATTTTTCATACTCAGATTTATATACGCAACTTCAGTTGAGTATATCCGCGTATATACGCAACTGTGTTAAATGAAACCAGCGTACAAGCAGTAATCTTATGATTCAGTTAGCTTATCTTCAGTAAATGCATCATAACATTATCAACCACATTAATAGTAAACAGGTGTAGTAAAACAATACAGATCATCACACGTAAGAAGCACACATGAACACCATGATATAAGGTGGAAACCCAATGTGAGGTGAAACCACCTGCTGACAATTCGTCTCTTTTCTTCCTTTATGGGAAGAAACTTCTTACAATGACTGTTTGCAGTCCTTCTACCAGCACGCAGGCTACAAGAACCTGTTAGAGGGCTACAACCCCTCTCTCGTTTTCCAGTTTTACTTCTGGAAGGGAGCTACAACCCCCTTAGCTCCTTAGCACAGCGGAGATAACTGTACGTAGGTGCTGACCCATACAGGAGGCTTGCCAACCTTCTTTCTTCCAGGGACACGTTCATCATTTTCAGATGGATTTTCCATAAGTACAAAACAATCACTGCTACAATACAATCATCCACTTATACTTGCATCATAAATCTCTAAATCACCCAATACTGAATCACTGAAACCCTATCATCAAAAACATAGAATGCAAACCAGAGCCCAGAACTCTGCAACAACCAGTAGAATCAACAGCAACCTGAAATACCCAATCTCATAATGCATACGCTACTTTATTATACCAAAACCGCGTGTATACGCACTTTCACCTCATATAACCCGCGTACAGATCTAAAGATAATTACTTGTGCCTTCGCTGTTATATCAACCCAATCCAAGCAGCACAAACCGATAACCAACAATACTTCGCACTTCGTCAGATGTTCATTTCTTGCTTGACCTCTTTGCCTAATGATCTTCTCCTTATATAGGTTAGGCTTCTCTCAATACCATGGTCCAAAACCATGTAAAAAAAATACCATGAACCCAATACTTGGGGTCGTCACTTTGGACCAAAAACTATGGACCAAATACCACGGACCAAAACCATGATTTCCAACATGTACCCGCCTTTACACTTATTAACCCACGTGTATACGCGTACGCTCCTTCTGCTTCGCTAACCCGCGTATATACGCTCTTTCTTCATGGTCAACTTGCGTATATCTCTCTATTTACCTGTTGCACTATGATCTGTCCTTTGAGTGAGTTGTCATTACCTGTATCATTCCTCTTGGTGAGTTTCCATCAAGGACAACACCTGAATCATAATGCCAACAATCTCCCCCTTTGGACTTGATGGCAAACACCATACCAAGTCACTCTCCCCCTTTG